>JAQIVE010006721.1:0-11221 GCA_034698285.1 Sminthurinus bimaculatus | reverse complement strand
TTTTTTTCCTAGTTTAAGACATCCAAAAGGAACAATATGAAGGGGTACCTCCTTAACTTTTCATATAAATGTGCAGATTGAGCAGGTCTAATGTACGTACATGTATGGACGTAATATGGGAATAAAATGCAGATTGGAGGATCTGGGAATTTATGGAGGCACTCATGCATACAACGACTCTATGTACCTACAACAAATACAGAAACAAGTGGCTGTATAATAACATCATATTGAGTGAAATATCTTCATTTTAATCCTGATATTTGACAGGAATTGCCGTCGTTTGGTATTCGGTTTAGTTACACGTACGTACGTATACTGAATCTCTGGCACAGGGAGTCTGCAATTTTATAGGCAATATGTACTTATGAAAATGTGGGTAGTATTCATATTGAGGGCTAAAGTCTGACCTTATGTGTATGTATGTGCTGAATGAAACATGCTGTAGGTTGTAGATATTGTCGGTATGTGTACGCTTTACATAAACAATCATGTATATTGTATAGTGTGGAGAAAATTGTAGAATACGATATAGGTAACTATACCTACACTGGACAGCAAAAGTTGGGGGAGTCAAATGAAATATTACATTTCCACCTGTTGTTGCTCGTTACTGCATACATACATAGATACATATTATGTTCTCCAGTCTTCGCCGGAGAAAGTACAAGTATTTTAATATAATATCGTAGAGTATTCGTTATTCTCT
This sequence comes from Sminthurinus bimaculatus, assembly GCA_034698285.1. NCBI lineage: Eukaryota > Metazoa > Arthropoda > Collembola > Symphypleona > Katiannidae > Sminthurinus > Sminthurinus bimaculatus. The sequence continues at coordinate 10,512 of JAQIVE010006721.1, read as the reverse complement.
TCTATGTATTTTCTCCACAACTCTCATGTCCCACATGTTGTGTGATTTGATCACACAGGGTGATAGCTAATGAAACCTCCAACTTTATTTCCCCTCTGCTTTCTATAATATATTCACTATGTTCACTATGCATGTCTGTATATTCCTTTTCTCTTCTCTCTCATACTTACTGTCGACGAGAAAGAGGGTCTGCTAAATTACTCGGTGAACTTTCATTTATTTTATGGAAAATTTTCTGCCACCGGTCTTGATTAAAACGAAATTAAATAAAAGTCGGTCTAAACGCCAAGCTTGCGGAGATCAAACCAAACGGACCTGGTTAAATTAGCTAGGAAGAACTTACTGCATAAAAACAATGTACATATGACTAGAAAAATAGAAAAAAGTGGTAAAAAGTGCTCACAGCAAATAAAATCATAGTTTGACCTTCGTTCTTTTGTGTCTCTTGTAAGTTTTGGTCACTTTTTCTCTCCAGTTTATGTATACTGTCTTACATTTAGTTCTCATTATGTCTTTAAGCAAAAAAAGTCCTAAATCGCAATTTTAACGTGTTTAAATTCTTTGTATGCATAAAAGAACTTTAAAAATACAATAGCAATGCATTGCCGTTGGCTATTGCCTGGAATTGGAAATGGAATTGGACTCCCTCCAAGTTGTTGTTTTGCTGTCGATTCTTATTATGTATAAAAGGTCCGTGCTGAAAGGGATGAAATGAAAGTATGATACGCTTTTTTAGCGCATCTGAGCACTGAGCGGCAGAGACCACCAAGAATTCAAACAAAAGTTTCTCCTTTATTCTATAGGTGTATAGTGTATACATATTTGTGTGCAGTGTACTCATTTTCCCTCTGTTGCGTAAATGTTTCTTGTAGATACTATACAAGGTGGAATACACTAGAGTTGATCATGCATGACAATAGAATAAATTGTCATGTTAGGCTAGCCTATCGAAAAATGCAGAAACATAAATTATAATTGCCTTGGATGTGAACCGTCGTCATTTCTCCATCAGTTGCATAGTATTATCTCAGTTCCCCCTTGTCTTTCTCTGTATCTCGCCGACCATAGATTTTTTTGTAAATTATCAGTAAATATTTTCAACACATCATATGCATACATATCGGTAGTGGAATTTAGGAGAGAAATTTCAGGGTAAACTTCAGACACAACATATGTACATATCATCTGGAGGAACGCAGAAAGTACGACGCGGAGTAGGTGCTAACAACTGTCTATTTTGCAAGAAAGATATGATAGACAGATATGAGGAAAGAACAAGTCTATATTTTGTATATCATCATCATCACCAAAAGGTCAAATTCACACGTAGCTTCAACTTTATTATCTGTTTATTGTCAGCCGTCTCATGCTCGATGATGTTCCTGTTGTTCTTCTTGTTTTCATCTGTTTGCTGTTGTTGTTTGTTCGCACTTTGTTGTTTTTGCTGTTGTCAAACAGCATACATAAATACAGCAGCAACATTCCGTGTCGAGTCCTTGGAGTCGAGTTTCTCAAACAATCGTTTAGCCTGTTAAACATGTGAGTACATAATACAGTGGTGGTCTGCACGGTAGGGCTAAAAGTTAGCACATGGCTGTGTGTATACACACAGCTCAAGTTTATGCAAATAATACTGCAAATTCGTTTTTTTCAGTCAAAAGGCTTCTGTGAAATTTCAACGAGAAATTAAATAGGTGGTTTCAAAAAATGTTTTTAGACAGTCTAAACAGGTTGTTAAATAAAAATAATATGCTGCATTATCTGGAAATGATGAAAGAGCACTTAATACCTATTGTAAATTAATGCGTCGTACCTTAATATTATTGAGACTGCTCTTTCTCTTGTTACATAATATTTATTGTCTTTGTCTTGGAAATGGAAAGAAAATGTGCCGTGTCATCCGTCTAACTTTAACTTTTGCCTTGTTACAAACCTACCAGCTTCAAAAGTCATTTTATACACATACATACATACATAAATACTTACTCATCACCTTCCCTTCTTCTTTTGAGTCATATCCATGGGGTGTCACTTTTTCCTCAACTTTTTTCGAATTCAGGTGGTGCTGGTGCTGGGCTATGGAGACCGATGCGATGGAAAGGACATTTTCCATCGTCTGTCTGTCTGTCTGTCTGTCATCCTGTGTGGAGGATTTTGAATTCGAATTCGACCAACAATTTTTGACTTTGTTCCATTGTCATCAACTATTTATAAATGGATTTGCCTTTTATATGCATAGAGAGAGGCGCACATTGAATGCATAATGCTGACGAGAAAAGATGTACACAGAGAGTTACAGAGTGACTTTGTGGTCTATACTCTATACATACAATACATACATCCATCCATAGAGAAGCCTGGACGTGTACGTGGACGTGGAGATGGAGTTGACAATGAAATGACAATTTTTCATATTATCCCCTCCACGCTGCTGACACGAACTGACGAGCGTTGAAACGTTGAAACTTGGAGGTTGAGCGTTGAGCGTCAATCGAAGAGAATCGAGACTCGAGAATCTTCAAATCCAAATCTCATTTCTCACACAATGAACAAACTTGAGTGAAGACGATGGCGATTGAGGCTTGAAGCCACAACGACAACGACAGCCAACACACAGTTATGCACCTTTTGTCCATTCCTCGAAACCCAAAACCTTGGTGTTGTATATAGCTGTAACTATAAAGTACATAACATGATAATGTATGTAAAGAACGTATGTATGCACGTATAGACAATATACATACATAAACATGTATACAAGGGCACTGGTGAAGATGCTCAATGCTCAGCTCAACTCCTCAGAAGAAGATGCAAAACAAGATGAGAGAGAACAGGGAGACTTTTTCATCTGTCTCCATACCACACCACGCCATAGCCCCGTATATTACACCATACATTACATATGTATAGGAAATAGGAGAGCGAGTCTGAGGGACGTGAGGCCGAGCATACGAATTGCTATAAATTTCGCATCTTGCATCTTGGCACGAATTCGACGGCTATTCCAGAGACATCGTTAGAAAATAGATTCCATTCTCTCCATTTTGCCCGAGAAAATAGCAAGAGGACTGTATGTTGTATGTATGGATGTATGTATGTACCAAGGAGGAAAAGAGGAACATTTCATTTGGAGGATCCGAATTCCAAATATAATATTAGTCCGCATTTCATGGCCTTGCAGAGAAAGAGAGAGAGAGAGAAAATGGAATGAAATGAAATGACTCGATCTTCGTCTCCCCTGAAATTCAAGGTGGGACAAAACAAGGCCTCAAGATCTAAGGTGTACAGTGTACAGAGTACAGTGTAATAACAAAGCCTAGGCCAAAACTAAGTTGACATGTCCGCATTATACAACTGCAAACACAAATACAAATATGTACGAGTGATTATGCAATGTGATGAGTTAAAATAAATAAGGAGGCGGAAAAGGTTCCAGCTACATAACTACATAGATTGGAGTGGAAGCTTCTTCTTGTTTCTATATAAAGTACTTTACTGTATATTGCTAACTGCATTACTACACAGGATGAGATGTTTTGTATGTGATAAGGTTATGTTTTTGGAAGTAGAAGAAGATAGACTGAGCACTGAGCACGGGAGAAGCAAGCTGGTTCTTTGGATGTCTCTGCCTTAGTTTTGGTTTTGGACTGTGAGGGTGACGACGACTACGAGGACGGTGACATTCCAACTTGGTTTCGTTCCGTTTCGTATTTTACGTGACGCTCGGTCAGAGTATTTTCATTTGGTGGAAATACGATGCGATGTGATGTTATGCGGAGACAGAGAGAAAGACAGACAGAAAGAGACAAAGAGAGAGTGTGTGTCTGAAAGAGAGGACACAGCGAGTCTTAGAATTTGCTGGATGACGTGCCTCTCCAATCCAATGGATGAAATGGATGGAATAGGCTCGAGCTGAGAGGAATAAACGAGAGATGAGCTGAAGGTGCATTCAATATGAAGAGACGAGTGAGCAGGGTGAGAGAGAGAAAGGGAGACAGCGGAAGATGTTATGCAGTGAAATGTTGGTATAAAATTTTGAGGATCGTAAATACTCACATCACGTATCAGAGGCAAGCCGTTATCCGGGATAAGTGGGCCTGACTTAGCGGCTTGCGAAGCACCCCATATCATCCGGGATACTCGGATCAAAATCAACCGGGATAACAACTCCAGACTTATTTTACGTATACATACACATATTATACATACATAACGAGAAGAACACAAGCTCACCAGAGCTAGAAGTAGAACCAAAACCAGAAGCATCACAAAACCAACCAACACCAGTCCTCATTCTACTTGTGTCACAACTCATTCTTCATTTCATCTTCACAAAACTTTACACGCTTTCTCCGTCCCTTTAACCCTGCTCTTCTCTCTCCCCACCCACCCATCTCTCTCTCTCTTTCTTTCTCAGTTTTAGTTTAGTTTACCCGTTTGGCTCCGGCTTTATCAAGTTTATCAAGATTGTGCCAAGAAGGAGAGGAAGAAGAAAAGTCTGCATATTTGGTTTTATACATGCAATATATTTTATACCGCTCACTTGACTTCATTCCATTCCATGTCAAGCCGCATGCCGGTTCATCGACAAGAATTCCTGCAATATACAGAAATTGCTCATAGACAGCACACAACGTCAACCTCTACATTATGTTTTATACATTATTATGTGCAAAATGTAGATACAGCTACAGCCAACATGATCATCACCCTGTTTGTCCTCACTCGTGTTGTAAACTTGGGACATATCTTTGTTTTACACATTCTTACGCAGGTTTGGCACTGTTACTCCCGTTGTTTGAAGTCTGAAGCTTTTTTTGCATGTATTTCCTGTTGTTGTGCAAATTTTCGTTTTAAATCTTTTAACGTTTACGGTTTCTAATCGTTTTGTTATGAATTGCTTCAAATTCCAGCCAAATTTCACGTTTTTCAGTAGGTACAAGCAATATTTAATAAGGTTTTAGTTCAGTTTTTCTTTCCGTCGCTGTACAACCTTCTTATTGCTACCATGAAATATTCATAGTTTAACCGTGCAAATTCTCGGCACAAGCAGCTCATGCCATTCCATCAAAATCCGGGATAATTTTACAAAACTAAAAGTATGCACATGTATGTAAAAGGCTGGATAGTCTAGAAGCCGGCTGAATTCTCAATTCTCAATCTTCCTTTTTGTCTTCAGTTTGTTGGCGTTGAAATGAAAGATACGCAGGGACAAAGAACAAAGGACAAGCTAAAAAACTATGTACAATGTACATGTATAGGGAAAGCTCATGATTTTCACGTGTCTGACAGGTCGTACTTATCTCATGCTGGAGGTGATTCGAGAGTTTGTCCTTATTTATTCAGTTCCCGTTGGTAATTTTATAACCAAATATCTATAACAAAGTTTCCTTTCTTACAAATTGAGCTGGAAGTAGTCATTGAACTGTACAATTTAGTTATCAATTACAACCTTTCGAAATTGATGTCATGTCATATGCAATATATTTACCTAAAATGCAAAGCACATCGCAGTGGCTCACTGCACTCGGACTCTTTTCTGCAAGCACCTCTTGTATTAGTATTACTTGCATAAAATTGAAAGAGATTTTTCGCCTAGAAAACTTATTTTGCCTGAATTATGATTACTTATGCTTATAAAAGAAAAATGTGACATGGAGAGCCTCACGCGGCGGTGACTTTTGTTTTATATCTTTGTTTACTTTGGCATTAAAAAAGCCGTTGGTTTTCACAATAGAGTAAATTGAGAGGAATTCTCCAAAGACATTGCCCAAGAAATTGCTCCCGTGCACATTGCACAGCAAAACACGTAGAAAATATGTACAAACATACTTGTGCAATGCTACTCAAGCTAGCTCCAATCCTCAAGACAGTCGACTATACATAGTTATGTATCCGAATACCCTCCCTTGTGTACGCTCCAAGTTCACGTCCCATCTTTCAGGGGAAAATCATCATCGGCTTCTCCTTGTGTCATTCCATTTCATCTCATCTCATCTGGTGACAGCCAGCCAGCTAACAACGACAATACGACAATGGCAAAGGCAAAGGCATAGTGAAACAAACGAAGTACATACATGTACAACGTACATGGACAAGGACAAAGAGTTTTGAGCTTGGAGTTTGCAGTTTTAGAGTCCTACTCTACTCTTGCCCCAGACTGAATCTTGAATCTTGAACCTCTTTGGAATCTGTCTCTATATATCCTGGTAGCAGACGACAAGACAAGAGGAGGGAAATACTCATCGGGAAACTTACGAGTGGTGTTCTCTTCCCGCTTCGTCTCCGTCTTAATGCAACTGGGCTGAGTTGGTTGAGTTGAGTTGAGTCAAGTCGAGTTGACGAGACGAAGGAATAGCTTTTCCCTTATTCTACTTGTTCATCTTCTTCCTCTTTTCCTTTCTTCGTCTCCGTCTCCGTCTTTGTCGCTTTCTCTCTTTGGTCCCGTCTATAAAAATGATATCGTAAAAGAAATGGTTATTAGCCTTATCATGGAAAGTCTTTAGAAACTTTCGAGAGGAAGACAAAAAGGAATATTACAAGGCTCTGTCCTATACATTCTCTCTATTTCTTTCTGTATCTCCATCTTCTTCTCTTTCTAGCCTTGGCTTTAACTTTTACTTCGACTTTGGCTTCAACTTTTGTCTGGTGTCGTGTATGTGTATGTAGTATGTAGTGCGGTGAGGGTTAGACTTGAAGTTGGAGGGCTGGAGCTGGAGTCGGAGTTGGAGTTAGAGCTGGAATTGGGGTACGGAATACGGGGTAAAGAAGTGGGCAGTGCACTGGAAAATGAAATGAAATCTTTAAAGAAGATCTACATTTATATGTAATATAAATTTCTGTACATATACAACTTACACTTATACAGTGTATGTTGTATACTCAGCGAGCTCTGCCTCTCCAGTTTATTTTATAATGTATGTGTGTATAATATTATAATATAGTGTAGTATTGTCGACCCGTGGCAGCGTCATTACCATCTTTGCTCGTGCTCTCGTCCATGCTCTTGTTCTTCATTCATTGTCTTTTGCATCTTCTCTTTAGTATTATATTGCATGATACTTCAATATGTATGTACAATATGTATATGAAATGATTGAAGAGTCCGGCTGCATTTTATGCTGGGGATATCAAAGAGGATATACCAAACTTTATTATACTTATTCTCATGATCTGCTCCTTCACTTAAAAAAGGAACTATGTATATACAATATACATAGAACTTAGCTTCTAGTTAAGAGTGAAAGTAATATGATTTCAAGAAAGAAAAGGAGCATGCAGTAGCAGCGGCAGCAGGGTCAGACAACTTGATGAAAATTGATGAAAGTTTGCAATGATGACAAAGATATTATAGAAAGTAAAATGTATCAACTTTCTGCGTACGTGCGATGCAGAGACAGATAGGGACTGCAATAAAGATGAGGACAACTAGATGCATGACTAGATGAAGATAACGATAGCAAATTGTCGTCATCACGATCACTAGTTGAGATATGTAATTCTGCCTTCCGGCTTTGACGAAATCTAGAATCCAGTAGAATGGTAATGCTGACAGAGGGGGTAAAATAGTTATGTGTATCCACCAAATACACCCAAATACTGTGTACAATAAATTTTTTAAGCATTTTAAATCTTGGTACGAGTTTAAACCTAAATACGTTTCCGGCTTGAGACAGCACAGTAAAAATGATAACGAATAATACCAAATACCAACTGAATAAAATTCTGGCCTGATTTCAGGCCAGATATTCAGGCATTTAAAACGCGAGAGACTAAATCAGTAATTTCAATTGTTGAAGGCTGCATGTGAGCTATATTTTTTATTTAAAATGGAAATTTCTCAGATTTTCTGAACATTGTTTGTCGTCTGCATCGGCAAACAATAGTAAATAAATATTTATGAGCTGCTCACAAAATAAGCTGTACACTGTACAGTGTTCAAGATTACAATGCAGCGTTCCCTCAAACCTATGCTTAATAGCAGTCGCAATCACCGTCCGCATAGCTCATTAGATCCGTTCTTGAGATATGCAGAATGAAAATGAGAAAACATTTTAGCAATCGAGCCTAACACATGCATAGCGCATTGCATGTGCGTTTAATATTTATGGTATGCACATTACCCATTAAAAGAAGTATCTCCTCGTTTTCCATTCGCCATTTTCAAACCGCGGAATTTGTGATTTAAATGTCGGTCACCGTGTATAGTGTATATGCTACATGGACATAATCCAGTCTGTAATGACATGAAAAGTACATACAACTGCAATTTAACAAATAGCATGTTCTACATGTCAACAAAATTTTATCCTCCACGTTTTGACAAATAATGCTTCATTAACTATTTGTATTTTTGCACGTTATTGAGAATCTGACGCTTATTATCCTGCAAAAAATTGGTTTAGTTCTTTTATAATTTTACAAAGTCAATTTCGCCTTTTGGCTCTCTAACCCTTTCCATCGTCTTTAATCTTTAGCAACCGCCAAAAGAAGGTATACAATAAAAACTAAGGAAAGCTCATAAACTTTACACTTAAAAATAGTTTGTGACCCAGAAGAGAGAGTGAAAGTGAAAAGGAAGGAATAAATTCGGCAAAAGAAACTCCTTACAAACTACCCGCTGCATAAGTACCTACAAACTACATGCTTATTGTATGGTGTGATATGAAATGTTTCCAGCAAAATCCTGTTTCAGGAGGAATGCGAGTATGAGTGCGAGTGAATATCTCATTATTAATTTCCGTGTGAGTTGTTTCAGATAAATGTTTACTGTTTACGCCATATATTATAATATTTATATTTTATGCAGAGTATATACACAGTCTTCAGGATTTGATCCGGCGAAATATGAATAAAAAGTAATAAGAACCATGCATAGACTTTTACACAAACATAATACATCATGTGTATTTGTATACAGTATACTTACGAGATGCGATGTCGTTTTGTACTGAAGCAGGAACAGACCGCAAAGGGTCGGATTCTAAGCTCATTGCAAGAAGGAAGAAGGAACCGAGCATTACGATGGGGCTATGAATGATATTTGGGGAGAAAAACGAAATTTTTACGGTATAAACAGGGATATGTAGATTTAGTGTAAGTATGTATGTATGCACAAATGTAGGCAACTTTATACTCTTTAATTTGAGCAGGGTGTGCTGTGCATAGCATGAGATGGAGAGAGAGAGAGAAAGAGAGGGTGTGTGCGATTAAACTCCCTGGTTTGTAATTTGAGGACAGTCGTGGAGCTAAGATTATAATTGCATCTTTATGGCCGTTATGGCGTTATTTCAGATCTCCCTGATAGTTCTTGATGGGAAATTTGCATGTCTAAACTGTGGAGGGATATTCAACTTGGCTTTGGCTTTGGCTTTGACTCTGACTTTGCTTTCGTTTACTCTGTGTTTGTGCGTTCCTCCTTCTCTATTTCACTTTCACTGGAGGAAAAGTGTATTAGAGAGCAGCGGCTAATGCTTCATATTATGCAGTTAGACATATCCCTTTTTTATTCATATTCTTTACCCCTATAAATATGTATGTATATTGTATATACGCATGTATTAGAGAGACAGGGAAGGAGAGAGAGGCAACAAAATCCGACGTATTATAACTCAAAACATGCACCTTGAATTTGGCTTAGACCACTTCCTCTTCTCCTCAACCTCGTCGCAATCTTCCCGTATGTATAAATATCGTCGCACATTCAAGTACTCAGCTCTAGTCTGCTGCTTGAATTTAAATTCGAATTCGAATTTGAACCAAGCCAAGTTTCATGTTTCCTATAGTCATGCGTATATATAGTATTTATATAGTCATAAGTCATGATATAATACCAAGAATCAAAGTATCTTTAAATATGTACTTGATACTACGTCAATATTTCGCATTATTATAACTGATTACACACAATATGCCATTTTAATGCCTATTTTAGTATCTATCAACTTACTCTTGCTCTCATTTACTGTGCAAGTCAAAGTCGAGCTCAATTTGTAATTTAAATTCACATTAAAATTCGAATTCGAGTCTCAGTCGTGTCTGAGGTTAATTAACGACCAATGTGTATGGACACTTTGACCGATTTAAATTAGGCTTTTTGTACTTTCTAATATGTACAATGAAATTAAAATAGCCATTGTGCAAATCGCAAAACTCAAGTTTGCGAGAGAACTAAATTATAAATTGACTTTTCCCCTTTCTCATTATACCCAACCTATTATAGTTACCATCAATTCGGCCAAAATCTACACGTTTGGGTAACTCTTGGGTTTCCCCGCGGATTTCCTACAAATTTGACCCGTAGAATCCGAATCTGCAAGAGTTTCCTCGGGAAACGGCCGTTTAACGGGTCAAAAACCCGAAAAACCCCGGAAAATCCGATCTTTCCCCAAAATCTACACATTTGGGTAACCCTTTGGTTTCCCCGCGGATTTCACACAAATTTGACCCGTAGAATCCGAATCTGCAAGAGTTTCCACGGGAAACGGCCGTTTAACGGGTCAAAAACCCGAA
>JAQIVE010006720.1:0-11222 GCA_034698285.1 Sminthurinus bimaculatus | reverse complement strand
TATATTAACGACAGTTAATATATTAAGATATGATTAAAAATTGACAGTTGAAAATGAATTGACAATAAAATAAATAGAAGGACACGTCACATATAGACCTGTACAAAGCTATACTTACATACTAGGTATAATATACTGCATAACATACTATATACAACGTTAGTTAGCACCACTGCATATTAGAGGGCGCACGACCACCACTAAGAATCCTCAATCTAGCTTGATTAGATTGTACACTCCCGGGGCTGCACGAAGTGTAGGATAAATCTTGAAGAGAAAGAGAGAGAAGAAAGAACCGGCCCAGTCAGTGAGAAGGGGCGTTAAAAAACCCAACAGGGAAAAAGCCATACTTCTCACCGACCGGGTTGAAAACCGGTGTCAATTCTTAGACGATGGACCACCAAATGAATGAGATGAATGTGACGACCGGGCACCACCATCAGGAACATGAGGGTCGGCGGAACTTGAGTCATACGCGGCTTCCGTCGACTCAAGTCCTTGAAAATTTACGGGGGAATCTGAGTTGCGCTTGACTTCAGCCAACTCAAATTCGACGACATGATGAACCAACGGGATGAGAGCCAACTTGGTTATGGGTCGGCGATAGACTCCATCCTTGGTTTTCAGGGTGACGGAACGGACAAGGCCATCAGCTCCAGGATGAACCTCAAGGATCCTTGAGATAGGCCACCTTAGTGGGGACAGCTGGTCATCTAGGTAGAGAACCAAATCTCCAACCTGGAAACTCCGCTGGACATTGAGCCATTTCTGTCTTTTTTGTAGTAGGTGCAGATAATCTTGAGTCCACCTTCTTCTGAAATCTTGAACTTGCTGTTGACACAGCTGCCATCGATCGAGAGTCTTCAACTTGAGCGTGGTGACATCCGGTTCAGTGACAGCGGTCAGGGGACGTCCAATGAGGAAATGTCCAGGAGTGAGAGGTGATGAATCCATTGGGTCAGCTGACAGAGCCGTCAATGGTCTTGAATTTAGAACTCCTTCGATTTGACACAAGACAGTATTTAGTTCTTCTTGAGTGAGGATGGTAACTCCAATTACTTTTTTTAGATGAGTCTTGACAGATTTGACTCCAGCTTCCCAGAGTCCACCCATGTGAGGAGCGGAAGGAGGAATAAAAGTCCACTTGATTCCTTCATCAGCGAGGATGTCAACGAACTCCTTTCCAAATTGTTGAGAAGAGAGGAGACGACGGAGTTCTTCCAACTCTTTATTTGCTCCTTGGAATGTAGTTCCATTATCACTGTTGATTTCCTTTGGTTTTCCTCTTCTGAACACAAAGCGACGAAGAGCAGCGAGGAAAGCAGCTGAGGTGCAATCATTTACAATCTCCAAATGTATAGCTTTGGTAGCCATGCATACAAAGAGACAGATCCAAACCTTGTATGTTGCTGTAGAGTTTCGAGTCGATTTGACTCCTGCTTTCTTGACATGAAACGGGCCAGCGTAGTCACATCCGGTCCTTTCGAATGGAGAACTTGGAATGACTCTTGATTCAGGTAACTGACCCATTAGCTGTTGAGCAGCATGAGTTTTGAATCGGAAGCACCTGAGACAATGATGAGTAATGTAGTGAAGAGCTCTCTTTAGACTAATGATCCAATATTTTTGGTGTAAGAGAGCCATCATTTCTTGAGATGAGGCGTGGAGACTTGAAACATGATGATGTTGAAGAAGTATAGTGGTGAACTTGTGATCACCATGTAGAATGACGGGATGCTTAGTTTCTTCAGGGAGAAGAGACTTGTGGAGTCGTCCTCCAACTCTGAGAATTCCTTGTCCATCGATGAACGGGAACAACTTGATCAATTTACTTCCTTTTTGGAGTACTTGACCCCTTTCCAAGTTCTTGATTTCCAAGGGGAACATTTCACGTTGCACCTTGTGAATCCAGTGGAGTTCGGCTTGATCCAACTCCAACGGGGAAAGTGACTCGAGGTTTCTTTCTTGTAGAGGTAACCTTGAATTGAGGACGAATCGACGTGTATGAGCTATCATTCTTCTCAATGATAGAAAGCAGGGAAATTTCTTGTAATAGTCTTCATTTCCGAGAACTTGATTGATATGAACATCAACTGTTTGATTTTTCTTCTTTGACTTGAGACCGAGAGCTTGAGCTTCCTTTGATCCGGGAATGGGGCCAATTTTCAATTTTTCTTCTCTCAACCAGGAAGGACCTTCATGATATAACTTGCTCTGGAGGAATTCTGCTGGAAATAATCCTCTTGAGATACAATCTGCAGAATTTTCAGAAGTTACGACATGGTGCCATTGGCTTGGGGAAGAGAGTTCTCGAATTTTCTGTAGACGGTTTGAAATGAATGTTTCATATTTACTGGGATCATTTTTAATCCAGTTGAGTACGATGCTAGAGTCTGTCCAATAGTAAACTTGATTGATCTTGATATTGAACAGTGCTGCTTCGACGACCTTCATTAGTCTTGATAGAATGACGGCACCCATCAATTCCAGTTTTGGGATTGTTGTTGCAGTCGTGGGCTTTTCTTCATTTTTTAGAGGGGCAACCTTGGATTTGGCGGTGACGATCTGAGAAGAGTATGAGTTGTCTGTGTATCTTGCTCGAACGTAGATCACAGCTCCATAAGCCTTCTCTGAAGCGTCGGAAAATCCATGGAGCTCTATTTCAGTGGGAATAGACTTGAAATATTTTCGTGGAATAATTAATTTTTCAATGAGAGGCAGTTGAGCGAGGAATTTTAACCAAACTTGAACTATTTCATCTGGAACTGCCTCGTCCCAATCCAGTTTCCTCTTCCAGATATCTTGCATTAGAATTTTTACTATGATGATAACTGGCTGCAGAAATCCGAGGGGGTCGAACAGGCGAGCGATGGTAGATAAAATTATTCTTTTAGTAAATTTATTTGATGAGGGTATGGTGACTTTGAAAGAAAGAGAATCGTTTAGAGTGTACCACTGAACACCTAAAGTCTTGATATTCTCTTCCGGAAATAAATCTAGGGGAATTTTCAGCTCACGATCTTCTTCAGGAATCTTGATGAGCACGTCTTCACTATTGCTGCTCCACTTGCAAAGATGAAACTTTCCTTTTTCGAGTAGTGATGAAAGTTGTTGCTGGAGTTCTGAGGCTGTAGTTACTGTCCTTTCTCCAGTGACACCATCATCGATGTAAAAATCCTTCTCCAAGATTGGGCTGGCAAGAGGGAATTGTTTTCCTTCATCCTCCACAAGTTGAAAGAGACAGCGTACGGCCATGAATGGTGCAGGAGTAATTCCAAAGGGAACTCTGGTGAGACGGTATTCCTTTAGATTGTCTTCCTTATCCTTCCAAATGATACGGAGAAAATCTTGATCATCCGGATGAACTTTGACTTGATGGTACATTTGCTTGATGTCCGCTGAAAGGGCGATTTGATGAGTTCTGAACCGCATGAGAATGGACACGAGGTCTGACTGGATAGTTGGGCCATTCATAAGGATATCGTTAAGTGAGACTCCAGTGGATGACTTGGCTGATCCGTCCAGGACAATTCTCATTTTAGTGGTGGTCGAACTTTCCTTGAGAACGAAGTGGTGAGGGAGATAGAAACACTCATGTGGAGGTTTCTTTATTTGGTAGAGAGGAATGGGAACCATGTTTCCAGAATCGACGAGGGCTTGGAAAGCTTCGTCATATTGTGATTCTCGATCAGGCATATTCTTCAGACGACGACGAACTTGATAATATCGAGATTTAGCTTGAGGCCTGGACTCTCCCAGTAATGGAGCATTTTCTACGATAGGTAAGCGGCCTTCGTATCGACCCTCTTCATCCCGAGAATGAGTTTGACGGAAGTGTTGCTCAATGGGTGGAGGTGAAGTAATAGTGGAGACGACGGGAGGTGGCTCAATTTCTTCTTGACCTATAAACTTGACCATCAGCTTCTCCGTATTACATATAGCACTTGTGATAATAGGACTGGCTTTGGTGACAGTACCTAAAATCAACCAGCCTAACTCTGAAGACAGGGCGATGGGTTCTCCTTCCCTTCCAGTAAGTTTATCTCCTCTGATGATTAAAGAGTAGAGCCCTGCACCGATGAGAACGTCGACATCTGCGGGAACGTTGAATTTTTCATCAGCAAGTGGGAGACCATCCAAATGTCTCCAATGAGGGGAAATCTCAAATTGTTGATGAGGCTGTTGTTGTGCAACTTCAGGTAGGATGTGGAATTCAGCCGGTCTTGACCACATTTTATTATTTTGAGACGATAGAGTAGCTGTAATTTTTCCAAGGGGGCGGCCACATTCCTTTTTTCCAATTCCTGAGAGTTGAATATTTGATTTGAGTTTCTTCAGATTTAGTAGACTTGATGCTAACGATGTGATGAAATTGACTTGTGAACCAGGGTCTATGAGAGCCCTGAAAGATTGACTCTTCCCATCAACATCTTTCATTATGACGAGGGCAGTGGACAACAGAGATGTTTCAAAGTCGTCACTTGACGAAGACAGTGAAAATGCGTCTGTTTCTTCATTGTTGAAGATTATTGTAGACGTGAGAGTGCTTGAATCTTGAAGATTTTTCTTTTCTTGAACTTGAGGTTCGATGATTGTTGTTGAGGCAACAGTAGAGGTGGGAAGCCTGACTGGTGCTTTGGGAAGATGGAGGAGAGTGTGATGTTGACCCTCACACAGTTTTCCATCAGCTTTTTTAGCTCGGCACTTGAAGTAGCAATCAGTGTGAGGATTAGGAGCGTCGAGGCAAATCCTGCAAAGCTTGCTTTTCCGAGCCATTTGAAACCGATCCTCTGGACTGAGGGCTTTGAATTTTGGGCAGCCGTAAAGCTTATGATTTTCTTGGAACAGAAACATTTTCTTGAATTCGAGGATGCTTGACTATCTGTTTCTGCATCGGATTTTTTTGATGTGGACTTATTATTGTTATTGTTGTTGGTCGTAGTAGTTGTAGGTTTGTTGATGCTGAGAAAGCGAGCTCTCTCTTGTAGAAAATTGAGGAGTTGATTCCAACTTGGGTAGGCATCATCTGTACCAAGTTTCTCCTCAAATTTTTCTCTTGTAGAGTCGTCCAATTTTTGGAGAACCATGTAGACAAGAAGGACGTCCCGGTGAAATTTTTCAGGAGTTTGTAGAGTGAGACAATTGATGAATTGAGTGACTTGAGAGGTGATGGTTTCCAGCTGGTGACAACTAGGATTTTTGATGACAGGTAACTTTGTGAAGAAGTTTTCCAGAACTTGGTACATTATTTGTCTCTTATGAGAGTAAATACGTACAAGTTCGTCGTAGGTGGACTGATACTGAGCGTCTTCCCTTACAACAGTGGAGAAGTGTTTGGCAGCATTTCCTTCCAGACACTTTAGAAGGAAGTTCAATTTCTCAAGAGGGGTGACTAATTTACGATGGCAAACATCGTTGTAGTAGGCAATAAATTCACTCCATTTGGTTTTATCACCGTTGAATTTCATTGAAGGACTTGACGGCAATTCTGAATCCCTTTTCTTGATCATAGCTTGTTCTTCCTTTTGCTTTTCCTTGGATTCAGACCATTGTTGCCTTAATGTTTGGACCAAGGTTTCGCAGGCTCCTACAGCTTGTGCCATTTGATTAATTTTCCTCATTTCATCAGCATCTCCTCGAAAGATTCTTCCGTATTCCTTCTTCAATGGCAGGAATTCGGTTTGAATCAGCCTGACACTGGAAAGCATGGCTTCGATGATGGCAAGTGATGGAGGATTAACTTGAGCTAGTGCAATCTCATCAAGAAGAGGATTAATCATTTCCTCTACGGTGACATAGTCAGCTCGGGCATCATCTTGTCTATTGGCCATGATGATGAATTCGATGGGAATGTGAACTTGAAAGTGGGGAAGGTCCTCAACTTCGGGTCCAAAATCTTCGTCTTCAAATTGAGGTAATGCTTGAGTGAGTAGAGTACGTTCGTCGGCTTCTGCGTCGACGTTGACAATTACTATTATTGGCAAGATTATTTCTTGATTATCTAAAACTTCTTCTTGTTCAGCTTCCGGTTGAACTTGTTGTTCAACTTCCGGCCTTGATGAAGAGGGAGGTGAATGAAGGGTATCAACGATCGTTGAATTATCAGCACTTGAATTTATTGTCTCTCCTTGGAGAGTTCTTGCATCAAAATCCTCGGATTGACTATTTGTACTTTCAAGATCGGAATCTTGAGCTGTATGATAATCTTGTTGGGATTCTTCTTTATTTTTGTTTTTGTTGAGCTCGTATTCTCGATTTTCTTCTTGGATATTTCTCATAAACTGGAGGTGATAGGAGAATTCTTCTTTAAAGGCTTGAAATTCCTTTTCTCTATTTTCTTTTGTGATTTTAAGGGTAGAATTGGGGGCTGAAGCTAGAGCGATGTCAATTTTCCGAAAGACGCTTCGATAGAATTGTTTTGGGTAACTCTCTCGGTAGATGTATCCCTCTGGGAAGGTAAAACTTGGACGACCGTTTTCAGTGATGAGAACTGTGACGTCAGCTGATCCGCACGGCCTTCTGTCTAAGCCGTGGTTCGGCAACACTCCTGGACTACGTTGATCCTTGAATTTTTGATTTGATCGGGTGGGTCGGCTTGAGCCAGCCTGGGGTTCAGGATCGGAGTCAGAAGTTGTTGCTGAGTCTTTTGGGTTATCCAGGATGAGGCTTGATATTACTAGAGGTAATATTTTTGCTTGAATTTGATGTAGATAATATTGAGTAACTTGATGGTGATGAATGACGAATGAATAATATTATTAATTATTATTCGGGTTGAAGAATTTGGTGAGATTTGATAATTGATATTGACAATTGGACTTGAGTTTGATTGGAGAACTTCTTGAGCTTGATACTAGAAAGAGGTTAACTCCAAAAGGAAGAAAAGAAATTAGTATTGTTCTCAATACTCAATTTGTAATTTAAATTATTATTTGTATAATATTTCTATATTTTTTAAAAAATATTATATTATGGATATGGTATCGGACAGGCGTACTGTTCCGTTCCCTATGTATAAACATAAAAGATAAGCGAATGTACTTATCTTTAATGCCACAGGGAAATACTTCCGCCTGTGGACTTGATGATGATGACTGGGATGAAAGTTCCTTTGTTCGGATCCCTCCACTCCAATTTGATTTGACTGTAGAGATATGGGTCCAAAGTCCAACAGCACTCCAAAGGCAGGAAGAATTGGCTCCAAAAATCCACAAGACAAAGGGTTTAGACTTGAGTATTGACTTTGGCGTCACTTACTTGATTAGCATACAATATGTACTATATATGTATGTATGTAAAGTACGTAAGCTTTGTAGTTAAAACTTACGGGCGAGGGAGGGTACTTTGTTCCCCTCCCACTTTCAACAAAAAGTAATTTTTGTGAAAATGATGTTGATGATGATCCTCGGAGTTGTCTCCAACAGAATCCTTTTGGTTTGATGAGCACAGATGAACGAAAACCTCCTTCAATCTTCTTTCCTGGTCCACTGCTGGTGACAAGTTGATGTACACACGAATCAGGGAAACAGTTTCTGCACTGCAACTTTAACTTTGATTTTAGTTAGTTAGTTTTTTTTAATATTTTATTTATTTTAATACCACCGGTCACGTTGGGGTCACCAAAATGTAAGGTCAAAACTAACTAGATGATAGAATGACTACACTTAAAAGACTCTGATGTAACTGAGTCCTATCAAAAGCTACGTGATCGACAGAGATAAATAATATAAATAAACTAAAACTGATGAATGGATGTTGAATGCACTTAATCACGAAATAAAGATCACTTGTTAATTAATGAAATGTTCCGATATTTTAAGTAGCACTAGCAGTAATAATTATTGTTAATTATTACCGATTTATTTAACTTGAATTTGTAATGTAATTTTATACACTATACAAAAGTGGAGAGAACGACTTGTTCGTTCTAGGTTCTTATTGAATCTGATGATATATTATTAGGCGTCTGCCCTTCTAAAACTTAGGACAAAGAAAAGAAGAGCGGTTAAACAAAATAATGAGTAAAAACTATATTAACGACAGTTAATATAATAAGATATGAGTAAAAATTGACAGTTGAAAATGAATTGACAATAAAATAAAAAGAAAGACACGTCACATATAAACCTGTGCGAAGCTATACTTACATACTATGTATAATATACTGCATAACATACTATATATAACGTTAGTTAGCACCACTGCAAATTAGAGGGCGCACGACCACCACTAAGAATCCTCAATCTAGCTTGATTAGATTGTACAGTAGTCCCAGCGGAAGCTTGATAAAAAATATGCATGCAATATTGTACGATACTGAGCAAAATAGTTGAATACGAATAAAAAAGCTAATTTTGGATTTAAAGAAAGCAGTCAAATGTTTTAAAATACCCATCGAGAAGAATGACCATTAGTTTGTTGTCATTCCAGTAGCCTTTTGTGCTTCGTCCTTGCGTCCAAGGTGGTAGAGAAAAAGTGGACCATAGCAAAATTGCCTCAAAAATGAGATAAAACTTTGTCATAGTTCGACGCCAAATAATATTTTTAATGGGCGCCAACACCAATGTGCACAATAGTAATGAGATAAGCCATCTTTTGCTGAAACGAACTTAGCTTGCTCGTCCACAAATAGCACGTGAAGGATGATTAAAAAAAAGCACTTGGGTAATTACACAGACGTAACTGCACTTACTAAATATTTAGTAGAGTATGGATAACTTATTTATTTATTTTATTTATTATTTTTTTGAGAACCCAAAGTATTTTGTCAATAGTAAATTCAAACGAATGCCTTTGTTTAAAAAAAAGATGCTCGCACTGATTACTGGTCTCTAATCTACTATAAATATTTATGTTCTAAAAACTGATTTCGAATAAACATATGTGACCGTTCGTTACTGTTGAAACCTTCCCAAATCGCTTTTTTTGTCGTACACCGTGAAGCAACGAGTCAATAATATTGTATTAGCAGAAAGCGAATAATATTATAGCTGATAATAATAGCTTGTAGAAAAAAATGACACTGAATCACATTCTTCATTTTGTATCTCATACCATGTGAGCAAATGTATACACTGAAGAAAATAATAGGAAAAGGTTTTCCTCTTTGACGTTTAATATTTTTATCTAACCCGCAATACAGGTGCACATATTATTTGAAGAGTAAAATGGGCCTCGAAATAAAATTTGAAAAAAAACTTCAACTTTCATTTGGTATTTTAAGCTTCAAAAGTATAACTTTTTAATTTTCTCGCAAATACATGCTTGATTTTACTGTACGTTATGTATGTAGTGTGTAGTATTATTTTGTTATCCTCCTAAATGATGTACATTCAAAGTTATTATTGATGCAAGTAAGTACTTATGATGACATTTTATTATTAACGGAGTTAACACAATTTTCCCCCTTCCTCGAAGATCTACTAAGTATTTTTTTAAGTGTATATTCTGCATTCTTTGGCTGCTTCAGCTGTGCAAGGCCGTCATGGTCATCTAAAAATCACTCTGAAAAGAGGTTAATTTTTATCGCTTGCTAAGAACGTGGTAGCAAATCAACCTCCATACATATTACGTATAGGGACAAATGGTCATCAATTATTACACTACAGCAGAAATTCTGCCTGTGTTCATTGGTATTTGCATTCGAAATTTGCTTTCATCATCTCTTAGCAAGACAAACGAATTGAAATTTGCAACTCTGTTGCAATGCAAACACTCAAAGCTAACGTCGTACTTACTGTATGTATTTTTTGAAGCATTTCGACGCCACCCAGTGCATTTGCGGCATTTGTTTACATATCGTAGATAACAGAAACAATGTACTTCAGGGTTTCTCAAACTATGGGGAATTCCCCACTGGTGGGGAATGTGCGCTTTCTAGGTGGGGAAAGCCGGAGCTGTTCGACTGAAGTTTTTATTTTTCTGAAACTGAAAATTAAAATTTACAAGGCATGAGATGAGGTGAGGCAAATTAGCCAGAAAAGATTTTTTGTACTTTAACCTCATGTTTAATTCGGAAAATTTGAAGCTAGCATATTTCAAAAATTGGCAGCTTTTGACTTTTGAAAAATACTTTTTAATCACAACGCTGCGCTGTGTTACGTTAATATACACATTTATTTATGCTTCCTCATTTTAAATAGGTATATGTATTTGAATCCCGTTTCAAAGAAAATTTCAGCTTTATCTGTAACTGTGGATTTTTGGAGCAATTCGAAGTTTACGTCTGGAATTTTTTAAAAATTCATAATTTGTAGCTACAGGAAAATCCTTTTCCAAAGTTTCACCAGCTGGCGTTTGTACAAATGTTAGAAGAACCTTCATGTGTATGCGTGCAATACTGTGGAACTGGAAAGAAATTCCACGTCTTTCAATTATTTTGCCACATTACTCGATTCATTTTCGCTGTGTAATTTTGCATCATTTCGACACCACCTGCGACATTTGTTGTGGTATTTGGTTGACTTGCAGATTTAATTGTTCTACACATGCAGCACACCGCAAAATCACAGTAAATGTAACGAATGGCGTTGAAATCCTACGGAGGATGGGGAATGAATTGGGCGATGCTGGGGTTGGTGAATACGGACAGCTTTGTTTTCGTTCTTGTTTTAACCCACTATGACGTTTTATAAAATAGAGGTACAAAAAACATTTCATGTTGGAGCCAACTACGGAAATGAAACCGCAACATAGCAAGAGAACCTAATTATATTTCCGAGAAATAAAAGTAAAAAAAGGTTACCACAGAGTAAATAGTTCAGCTAAATTATTTCTCTAATTTTAGGAATATTCAAGGGGAAGTAAAAATCAACTGATTAGCCCAGCGTACAGAAATTAAGTTTAGGTACTGTGGGCTTTCATGTACTGGCTATTGACAGCGTACCCTTCAAATGTTAGACGCAACGAGGATTTGTTGGCCACATTTTCACAGTTACCCAGCCAGTTTTAAGGCTTTGTAATGAGAGATTTCGTCATTATAAAAAAAGCTCAACCGAAGTGAACAACTTTTACTTGGCTCCGACCAACTTTCAACCAAAGTGAACAACGTTACATCTAAAACCATACCTGAAGCCAATTTTTTGCAGAACGGCGTCACAATCTGTCAAACTATGGAACGGTAAGATGTACCGAGATTCAATAGTATTGATTTTTCAACAAACGCTATTGATTTTAGAGAGATGAAACAAAACCTTTCAGTCGTACCAAAAAGCTTTGCAATT
>JAQIVE010006719.1:0-11223 GCA_034698285.1 Sminthurinus bimaculatus | reverse complement strand
CAGGATTCAAGTTTCCATTCGGGTTATTCGGGCCACTTCCAGGGTTAAGGTTTCCATTCGGGTTTTTGGGTCCACTAATGGGGTTAAGATTTCCATTCGGGTTATTTGAGCCACTTCCAGGATTCAAGTTCCCATTCGGGTTATTTGAGCCACTTCCAGGATTCAAGTTTCCATTCGGGTTATTCGGGCCACTTCCAGGGTTAAGGTTTCCATTCGGGTTTTTGGGTCCACTACTGGGGTTTAGATTTCCATTCGGGTTATTCAGCCCACTTCCAGGGTTGAAGTTTCCGTTTGGGTTATTCGGCCCACTACCAGGGTTAAGGTTTCCATTCGGGTTATTCGGGCCACTTCCAGGGTTAAGGTTTCCATTCGGATTTTTCGGAGCATTGACATTTGGGCCGTTGTTGCTTGGGAAATTTCCGTTGATTCCTTTAGGCCCATTCAATCCGTTTCCATCTGGGGCTTTGGGTGCGTTTAGTCCATTTGATCCGCTTGTGCCCTTAGATTCTTTTCGTCCATTTTGTTTGCCTCCAGTTGATCCCTTAGGACCATTTAATCCGTTCAACGCGTTTCCGTTCGGCGCACTAGGTCCATTTATGTTTGGGTTGCTGGGTGCATTAGGTCGTTTTTCGTCGGAGGCATTTTGTTGTTGTAGATTTTGGTGATTGTGATTATTGTCTTGGTTTTCATTAGGCTCATCGCTGCTAGGTCTATGGTCAATATTTCTGTCATTACTTCTACTAGGAGGAGCATTTTCTGCGTCGCTTTCAAGTCCAGCTTCTGACCGGCTTTCTTTTTTGCCATCGAGGCTGATTTCTGGCCTGTCGTTGAGAATTGGACCTTCAGGACTTGTTGAAGGTTGATTGGAAAGTACTAGGACACATATTGGTTGTTCCTCTTTGACACAAGTGTATGCGTCAATGTTCATCGTGGAGTCTTCTACAACTGCCGCATCTAGGCACTTTTTTGAATCTGTGCCTTCCCCAGTCCCAGAACTACCGGGTATTACCGGGCCTGCGCAGGGAATTTTGTCAATGGTCGCTCGTCCGTCCTGCAAAATATATATTATATATTCTGAAAGTTAAATTCGGCGCATGCATCAAGAATTGACTTTGATTTTTGGCCAAAAATATGTAAAAAATATCACGAGATGATTTCATTGTTTTTTAAAATAATCTTTGACTAATATATTTCCTTTATTTAGAACGACAAAGAAAATATTTTATTTTGTCATAATTTTATACCACGTGACAAAGGCAGGTCGGAATTCCGTGTGATGTTAAACAAGTGACCCGAGAGTATCCAGGGCAAAGTTTATCACAAGATATTTCGGAGCAATCCGAACCGGAATTTGTTTCGTCCACCCGAATAAAGTTTCCTTCCTGTAAAAAACGAGTATGTACATTGGGCATTGTAAATAACTCGGCAACAAAGCTCAAAATTGGTTTTTACAATTATGTGATAAAAACACAAGAATAGGTTTCATAAAACATTTTTACCGGGTCAGCACACAAGGCCATGTAAAAAAACAAGTTGAAGATGACAAGCTTCAAAAATATATGGTGACAAAGTCCCACTCTTAATCTCACTCTATTATAATTCATTGTCTCCGAATTTCTCTCCAACGAATTGTTGTCAATACTTATAATCTCTCGATGTTTGACAGAACTTTTTTTCCAATGATTCAAACTATGCTATATACTATATACATATGTTGAAGACAAGGTTAAAAATAATTTAAAACTCAAACATTTATAAGTAAATCGGTTTGGTTGAATTTATTTGAAAGATATATTATCCATTTTATGGTGGCTTGAGAAAAGGGAAAATGGAGACAGAAAGTAATTCGATTTGGATGGAAGTGGCACAAAAACAAAATATAAATAAATAAACGTGTACATGTTAGGCAAGACGTGACATAAAAAAATCCAAGCGATTCATTTGAATCTATTCCCTTACAATGAGTGTAATATATAGAGTAATGAGTAATGAGATGCAATAACATGCCTGGCAATAACGTCTTACATCGATCATCAATCTTTGTTGTGCATCTATGTATGCAATCATGTAATCTCTATCTATTTTCTTGATGCGATTTCTTTTGAATGTGCTCGACACTACGTAAATATGTCATCACCTGGCAACTCAAGAAACATTGAAAAAAGTTAAATAATATTTAGAACCTGTGAAATGTGGAGTTATGGGTATAAAATATTATAAAGCATAATATTATTATTATCCTTTATGGAGTGTAACTTTGATTTTTGTAATTTTGCTTCATATAGGATACGGCGTAGATTATTGATATCCTTTGCTTTGGTGGGAATTAAATTTTTGTATCGTGTCGAAGACAAGAAAAATCAAAAATCTCGATTCTCGATTCACAAAATTCAAGATTCAAGATCATTCACAATTAACATTTTTATAACTTATAACTATGATTTTCATATTTTATCATTTAAATTGACATTGTCAATCTTCTTATTCTTTACGTAAACTATTTTTAATGTTAGTCACTCATTTTCAAGGCTGCTGTGCAGCTACAATACTTATTTTCTGTTTTCCTTGAAGATTGAAGATTGTGGTTTGTGGTTTGTCAATTGACTACGATTGATTGACTATATTATTGATGGACGACATGAATGACCGTGAGGTCGAATCACGCAGGCAACTTCGTTCCTGCTTTACGTTGATAGTTCTTCTAGTAGCGTCCCTTGGCATCGTCCGAGGTGTATTTGAGTCAAATACTATTTGACTATTATAGGGAACAAGAAAAAATCCTTTTTCACCGCCAAGTGATTGAAAGCCTGAAAGAACTTGGGAGGCTTTTAAATAATTCTACGGCCCGAAAACATAATTGTTAAAATTAACCATCTCAACCTCAAGAATCCCCTCGTCAGTAAGAGCGTCGTCGTTAGACAATTGCCTGGTATGTACATATTATGCGTATAAAATATTTATGTAATACAAAGTTGTCAATTGAGTAATTTTAAGTAGCTAATCGATCAATGTAATATTGTGTTGTTTTTCTTTTATAAATTATGCATAATACATAATGCTTTATTCATATTATGAAATCTGAAATCCTGATGTTGTAAAATGTTTTGCAAATGTATAAAGACAAGTAAGAAGTATTTACTTAAGTTTGCTTGCGTTATAATATTATATATTATCTTATAATTAAAAAGGTTTGTTTATCCTGTGGTTTTTGCAGATTCTGAAAATGGACTACAATCCAAATACTACAGAACATAGCAAACCTGCTCATGACATTCTTCTGGAAGATGTCGTCAAGACGGAGAAGTGGGACACAGAAGAGGAAGAGGAGGAGGAAGAAGAAGAAGAAGATAATACGGATATGGACTGGAAACAGGAACCGGACGATGGGCAAAGTGATATCAACTCTGATGAGTCAAGGCAACACTATACGTAATTAAAATTTTTTATCTGTTCTAAAAATGTTTACCTTCCAGTGTATTAAAAATCTGAGCGTAATTATTTACTTTTTTGAAAAAATGATACCATGTAGTTTTTTTTTTAATTAAATCATAAAATAAAGAAAACTTTTTTTTTAATTTTTACAATAGAAGCGGGATTCCAATTAATATTAATAACAACCACAACAACAACTTATCATCATCTCCCTGCTTGGACCGAGACAACATAATTGAAGTTGAGTGCAAAAAATGCAGGAACAACTTTACAAGTCTCAAAGCCCTCCTCGACCACTTCCACAAAACAGCAGGAAATAATTCCCCATTTAAAGAAAATCATCATCGACCTACTTCTTCCTCTACTCCAAAAATTATCGCCGTTTCCTCCGTTTCCAAAGAGAATGAGAGCAACCCAAATGCAAAAACCAAACTACCCTTGAAATTACCCTCAGAAAACAATAATCCTTCTGAATGTGACCCTGACCCTGATATTGAACCCCAGTCTGACCCCCTGGAACTCCCCGATTTGTCCGAAGCCTCTGTCCCCAAATTCCCATTCAAATGTGCAGGTTGTGACCTCGGATTTCGAGGCAAAAGCGTTTATGATCTTCACATGAACAAACGTATAGAGAGAACCAAATGCCCCGTCTCATCCTCCTGCCCTATGACCTTCACCATGAACTGTGCCATGTTAAAACACGCCCGGGATCATCGTGAGGAAGCGGAGGAGTTTGCAACCCGGGCAAATACTCAAACGGCTGCTCGTAAGACCTATGGAAAAAAATCTCGCCCTACTCCAGATCCATCTTCATCTACATCTGAAGCAAGAAAATCCGTTTCCATGGTGTCCATTGGAATCCAGGTTGGAATTCCCACTCCCACTGCAAATGGCTTCAACTCAACTAAAAAACCAACTACAGCAATCAACCCTACAAATTTTTCTCATGGTGCAGAAAATAGCAGCAACAATAATCAGACAAATCAAAGTGCAAGTACAAGTATCAAAATTATGGACGACGGGAGATTTTGGTGCGATCGACCCAACTGTTTAAAGTCCTTCAAGAAACAAGAATATCTCGATAAACACGTCAAAGAGCACATGCTGAATGAAGATAATATAGTGTACAAAAAGTTTCGGTGCAATCGACCCAGGTGTATTCAATCCTTTGATGACGAACCAAGTCTCACTGAGCATTTCAATGCACACTTGCTACATGAGAAAAACTTGCTGCGGGCCAAGAAAGTTACCTGTTATCATCCAGGCTGTGGGAAAGTTTTCACAAGGAAAAAAGGACGCAAGATGGTCGCTTTTGTAGAACACCTGGAATTTCACCAAAGGGGAGAGCAACCTGTAAAATGTACCAAAAACCCGTCCTTTTGCTCTGCAGAGTTTGACTCGGAGCGTCAACTAGCAACTCATCTGAGGTTTTGTAAAGTTACCGAAAATAAGAATGCCGACAAAATTCCAGCCGTGTCCAAGGTTTTGGAGGCTCATGAAGTTCGGGTCAGTCCAAGGGCAAGTAAAGGCAAGATAGAAGTTTATGCTCCAGAAAATCAAGGTCGACAGCACCTGCACAAAAGCCGTGTCCCAAGACCAATAGGTCGACCTAGAAAGAGTGATCCCCGGGTTACTGACTGTTTTGTAGCCCTTTCAAAAAATATTATCATGGACATTGACAGTTCTCAAGACCAGAACCAGGACAGTGACAATAATGATGATGATGATGATGACCGTAACCTTGACAACGTTGATTCTCCGGAATTTGAAGATATCCAGAACCAGGACCAGGTCACCGATAATGCTGAGGACAACAACAGTGCTTCCAACTTGGTGGATAACATGGACAAGATCGAGGACAAAGACATGATTCAGGGCAACGAAACTGCCCTGGGCAGCAAGGTCAAGATCAATGTCAATTCCAAGAAGAAGGTCAAGAAAGCCAAGAAATTGTGCCAAAATTCCAAGGTAGTTAGATGTCCAATCTGCCCGGGGAATGTCTACTGTGCTGGACCACTCACTTTGGAAAGTCATATGAAAAAGCGGCATGGACCAGATCAAGGGGAACAAGGTCAGGGTCATGCTGAATTGCCACCACCCCCACCTAAAGGACGAAAAAAGTCCAACGTTCTAATACCCTGTAATTGTAGATACCCGGATTGTGATGTTAAACTAAGGAGTAGAGTGGAATTGAGCCAGCACTATCGGACCGTTCACGGTGGGAAGACGCCGCCAGTTCCTCTTGTTCCTTGTGGCTACGAGGGATGTGGAAAGTTCATCAGAAACACACCACGACTCATCAGCATTCACATCAAAAGGATGCACACTCGAGAGAAGGACTTTTTATGCAATGAGTGTGGAGCAGTAAGTAAAAATTAAAATCATTATTAATTATTACATATTTTACAATATATTAATGAAAAAGTTTTTTTATTGTATTAATGATCATTTATTATGTGCATCTTGTAATTTTTCTTTTCTTTGTCAGACCTTTTTCAACTTGAGTCACCTGAAACGCCATGAGATCTCTCACACAAACTATCGACCATTTAAATGTACTTGGACAAACTGTGAAGCGGCCTTTAAATTCTCCATAGGTCTTCGAAATCACATGCTGGTGCACACCAATGCCAAAAATTATTTGTGCAGCCACTGCGCGTATGTCAAAAGTTACTTTATCCTCAATTATAGTAATATTATATTATTCATTATACATAGTAGTAAGTTTAATTTATTTAAAACTTTTGAACCATTTATTTTATCAGGAGGGAGAGAGAAAAAAAAAGAAAGGACTGCGCTATTTATGTTACATAGTATTAAATTCGTAAAATGCTCAGCACTTTACTCTCCACTTTTTTAACCTTGATTTTTTATTTCGTTGTCGCTTTCTTTCTCTCGATTCACTCCAGACAATTGCAAGATGATGGAATATTCCTTGCCCTTAAAAATATTGCAGAGATTTTAAGTTTCATCTGTGTATATTGTATGTTATGCACTTATTATTTAATTATTTGTGTTTTTGCATTATGATTTTTTTTAGACGGGCGTTTAAGAAATCCGATGCCCTGAATGTCCACCTTCGACTTCATTCGGATGAGAAACGGTTCAAATGTCCCATCTGTACCGACATTGGTTATAATCACAAGGTAAATGGTTTTGTGTTTTATGAATATTGGCGTAACAACATCGTTAAAATCCAAAAACGTTAATTGATCATTAAACTGACATGAGTAAAATTGAATTGAATTACATACATTTGATTTTGCAATTCAAAGGTAACCTTGAAATCCCACATGCAAAAAAGTCATCCGGATTTTGAGGGTCAACTTTAAGCTGAAGCTGTGCTCTCAAGTCGATTAAGTTACATGTATGTTTAATATTTCTTGTTTATGCATTTACGGAAAATGTAAACTATAATTCTAGCATTGTATTTTTATATGGCTGCCCAGAGAAGGAAATTAATTTATCCTAATTGACGATAAGATTAACAAAAGATAAAAAATACTTGTTACTTATCTCGCATTAATTTTAAGTAGCTACACGATTTTTTTACATTTCAAATGATTCTTTTATACCTTATAAATACCTCATATGATGAGGAGGATGGAAATAAATGATGGAGGTCTATTGAAATTTAAATAATTATCTATATGTAAATACATGATAATATCATAAAGCTTTTAGTTCACATTCCATTTCCCATTTAATATTTCGTTTTACTTGCAGAAAATACTCTAGTCTTGGTAGCTATATAGTTATCTACATAGTATTAATTGATCCAAAACTGCAGTATCAAGTTTAAGATTAAGATCTTAAGACAAAGGAGCATTAGATTCTGTTTTAGGTAACTTAAGAATTTATAGTTAATCGTACAATGTATAATGCACAATGCCGTAAGTTTTTTGCCGTAAGTTTAGAAGGAATTTAGACATGTTACATTTAATATTATGTATTATGCAGGAATAGTGTGAATATGTTTAATTTAGGAAAATCGAAAAAGCATAATATTATTATGTATCATTAATCATTATTTGTAAGTACATGGTGTAGACAATATTTCCACCATGTAAAATGTCAATACATCTCAAAATATTTGCAGGGAACAATTCACAAAGAAAGAAAAAAAGTTGGTGCCTTGACGCTTAAATGTCGTGCTTATAGCTCTGCTAGGTATTACTCATTCTACATATTATTTTGTGTCATGTGTTCTTACACACATCTGGACACATTATGCCTAACTATGTACATATCAGCAATAAAGGGGCTGCAAACGATCAGGCTCCGATTATTTTCGACCACAGCAAGTATACCGGACCCTGGTATACATAATATTATTATGCTCCCTCATAATATATAGGCTATAGGCTGTACTTCTCAACGTTATCTATTTACGCTATACCTATACCTAAGTACTAAGTAGATACATTATATTACATGTGTTACAATGTACAATGTATGCATAGCTACTTTTATATCATAATATAGCAATAATACGTTTAGGGTAGGAAAAAGGTTCGTTTGTGTGTGTCCCTTCCATCCTTCCCCCTTACATAAGTAATAAGTACATACTACATACATATCTGATATCTAACACTCGGTCACTAGACCCTTATCTAGGCCTTGTTTTTCTAAACAAAGGCTGTTGTATGTGCCTAGTTAGAAGGCAAAGTCGTACTTACATACATAGTTAAAATACTTAGAAAATATTATTATCTACCTTGACACTCTTCTATCTGCTCTGTATCTACGGTGCACCTTATCTCTTTACCTGCTTGCCTCAATTCATCTAACGAGAGAAAAATATAAAACAGAAAAATAAGCCCACAGCCGAATATTTGTTATTATTTTAGACAACCTTTAAAGAGAGGAAACCGACAGCCCGCGTGCGAAAAAAGCGATTTTCATCATTCGTCTGTCGTCTGTCGTAGAATTTTAGCATGTAGAAAAGGAATCTCGACAATTTGCAAATTAGAAATTAGAACATAACTTTAATAATAAATATGTTGTGACCACCGTGTGTTCTTAATATAGTCAATAAGTAGTTTAGTCCTTGAGTATTTATTACAGTATAGTTTTTACTGGTAGTCATCAACTCGTCATTATGACAATGGTCTTGGCAGCCTCGGCCTTTTCCTGCCCAAAATGCCGTGATCTGGTAAGCTACATATTTACTTTGAATGTACTAATTGGTTGTTAAATATGACACATCTGTATTTTAACCAATTCTAGCTAAACCTTTAAATTTTATTAAGTATGCTAAAGCCCTGGGAATAAAATAATCATGTTGTTTTTCATACTTGTATAAATATTTATAGGCCGACAATTTAATCAAGAGTGTGGACGCTTTTGAGATACTTGCATCTGCAAATAATTATATACCGCCGGACGTCCTCATTTCAACTGTAAGTAACAACTTAAATGCAACTTGAACATTTAACTTATTCTTAAGTTTTGCAACATGAAGTAGAGTGAGTTCTATAAAAAAAGAATTAAGTCATGTCTATTGATATCAAAACTAATAGATGTATCGATGTATTTATATGCAAAAGTGATGAAATAATATGATCTCATTTCAACTTGAAATGAGATCATATTATTATTTCAAGGAAGAATAGCAAGTAAAATATTTTTTCTTCAAGTATGTTTTTGAAATTTCATGAAAACAAAGAATTAGTTTGTATAATCAAAATAATATAATATGTATTATGTACTGTTAATGTACTATGTGTAAGGCAGTCACAAAATTCCAAATTGACTCAAAAACTTCATTTTTTGTGACTCTTTGTACATGTCAAGGTTGACAGTTTTCACAATATTAGGTAGTCTGGTCTCACTACTCAGAATTTGGCTGAAATTCGGACAAACCCTCAGGCCTTCTCAGAATTTCATGTAAATTTCCGAGGCAGCAAGAAAAAGATGAAGAGTATGAGCTCGCGGTCATTTTTGTAATCCTCACCCATTGTTTCAACACTGAACTTAAGCAAATAAAGCCCTTCTTTAATCCTCAGCTATTGTTTCCCCATTTCAAATATGCTAAGATTCTTTATTTCGCCTGACGATGGTCAACATATCGTGACCAATGACCAACGTCACGCGAAAGCTCGCAATAAAAAATAAAGTTTCATTATCCTTGTCACTACCTTGTTACCCATAAACCAAAAATGTTTAATGCTATTGAGGATTAAGAAGTTGACCGATGCAGTGGTTGAAACAATGGGTGAGGATTTAAAAAACTGACCACAAGCTCATACCCTTCACCTAATTCTTGCTGCCTCTGAAATTTACATGAAATTCTGAGAAGGCCTGAGGGCTTGTCCGAATTTCAGCCAAATTCTGAGTAGTGAGACCACTACTCAGAATTAGACTAGATTCATTCTCACATCCTTTTAAAGATTGTACCTAAAATAGGAATTCAAATCGGAGCAAAATTGACTCGAGGAAAACACGGCTGTCATACGACAGAAATGTATCTATACATTTCTGTTGCACTGTCAATTTTCTCATTAGAACTCACTCTTCAAATCATAATACATGAATAGTTTATGTTCAAAAATATGCCTCAATTTGTTTATAAATACCTTTTGTAAATAATAATAACCTAATGACAAATGATAAAAAATTAGTAAAATACTTCCGATGCATAATATTATAATTTATTTCAATCAAATTCCAGATCCGTCAAGTCCTAAGGAGAGCTATTACAAAAGAAGAAGCGGATAAGAAACAGCAACAGCTTTTTGGTGAGCAGAGTCCAGCACAGCATCAAGAAAATGGCAAAAGTTCTTCTTGGAGGATCAATGTTGACTCATTGCCAGCTCTGGCCACCACCACTACTACTACTACTACTGCTACTACTGACGACTTTCCGATGGCCCATGATTTTGAGACTGACATAATTGAACCTGTTGATAATCAAGAGGATGATTTACTTGATACGCAACTCGAAGAATCAAATTCACCCTTAGTTAGAAAGGTATGCGCATTTAAATTTTTTTTTAAAACATACTACTTTTTATTCTTGTTTTTCTTGCCTGATATATAGTAAATAGTAATACAACATACAAGTTCATGACATTAAAAAATTAAAAAGTAAAAATAAATAATAATATCATACATTAACACAAAATAACAAACACATTATACAAACTTGTATCTTTTATAAGTTAGAGCTTTCTATGTGTTATATAAAAAAGAGTTTTTTAATTGCTGACTCAATGTCAATGTTTATCTGAATTATTATGCAGTCCTCAAAGAGAAAGAGAAAAGGAAAGTCAAATGGTTCAAAGTCTATCCAGATCCAGCAGCAGAGTAAGAAGAATATAAAGAAGACGAATACGAAGGAGACAACTCAGCAAATTCAAGTCCAATCCAATTTGAGAAGGTCTGCAAGACAACCCAAGACTGTAGCTGCTGCTGCTTGTACGAGTCTTATGCTGACACAAGGGCAAGAAACGGATAATCCTGAGAGACAATTGGCAATTTTTGAGCCTCGAGTCAATAATTATAGAATGCGTCCTTTAGCAACCACGGAGGATTTTGAACAGGCTCGTGAGCTTACAAGTAAGTAAATACTACAAACAACATAGCATATAAATACTAATATTATTTATTCTATAAAGTTGAAAGTTGTACAGTAGGGGGCTTCAAACCTCCCAAACGATGAAATTCTTACAAAGCATCAGCCAAAAAGTTACTTCTGACTGAGAAAAAATTAAAAAAAAATATTTGGTAAAAATTCATTAAGTCTTAGGTGTTGCGCTAGGAGGTCAAAGATTGGAGGTCAGCCAAGGA
>JAQIVE010006718.1:0-11224 GCA_034698285.1 Sminthurinus bimaculatus | reverse complement strand
ATCAATTCGTTTGATTGGTCGAATTTGAGAATCTGTCCAATCAAACGAATTGATAAATAATTTAAAATAATTTTTGATAATTTCATTCGAATTATGAAACGAATTTCCTGAGGTAACCCACTGTGCACTTCCTTGCTATTAAAATGGTTGCCTTGGTTTTACCACAAAATTAAATAAACCCCATCTATCTTATTTCCAGGGAATGGAAGAGCAAGCTAGCCGAATGAAGGAGATGCACGGAATAATGGCGGAGATGGGCGACGAGTACGAGCGGAGTCGCC
Source organism: Sminthurinus bimaculatus (assembly GCA_034698285.1). Classification (NCBI taxonomy): domain Eukaryota; kingdom Metazoa; phylum Arthropoda; class Collembola; order Symphypleona; family Katiannidae; genus Sminthurinus; species Sminthurinus bimaculatus. Next base: position 10,943 of record JAQIVE010006718.1, on the reverse strand, counting down.
TGGAAATGCAGGAAAAAATTGCAAAAGCACAACAAGATCTGGACAACGTGACGGAGGAGAATGTGGCCGTTCGAGAGGAACTGTCCAAACAACTTCGGCAGGCCAAAGAGGATGCGCTACAAGTTGCAAAGAGTTATGAAGACACTCAAAGGGCCATCATGCAACAGGTGGAAGAGTCCAATGCCCGCATTCAACGGTATGAACAGAGGCTGCAACAAAGTGAGGACGAGCGAAAGGAAATGGCAGCTCGACATGCCCGGGAAATGGAGGAACTTCGTCGGCAACGGACGGAAGGCGGTGGAGCCGAATGTGCCATTTTGTAAAAAATTAAATCCGACTTTTTACCATGTGCAAAACAGCAACAACAAAACATTTCTACAAAAAAGTTGTAACTTTTTTATTTTTTACGTGACGGCTCAATATAAATACTTTTGTAATTTATTTTTTCGAAAATTGTGCATAATGTTACAGCAATCAGAATAGACTCGCCAAGATTAAAATTTTTTTTAAAGGATTCTCCAAAATCATCTAAAAAATACTTACTGAGATTTACGAAAAAAAACCCTGTCAACCCTTGGTAAAAAATCTCAGGACGCTTTGACCCTATTTTGATCAACTTTTGATTAGACTTTGATGAAATATCTTGAAAATCACATCAAAAATTGTCAATCTTGTCAAATCTCATCAAAAATTGTCAATCTTGTCAAATCTCATGAAATTTTCAAAAGATTTGGTAGGATTTTTTTCTAAGGGAAGTTTTCTTAAGAGTATTAGGCAGAATTTTTTGTGGCGTTCAGCAAAATTTTCGGCTGTTTTTCACCTGTACAAAGCATCGCATGTTTTTCTTTCCCATGACAATTTTAGCATCGTCACGACAGTTAAATTGTTGATAAAACGCAGATTAGAGCATCGTATTTACAATATGTATAGACAAGGCGTCTCGGACAAGGATAGACTAGACTTAATTTTTTTGGCTGGCGACACAAGTGCAAAAGTAAAAAAATGGGCATATGATAAAATAAATATCATCAATAAAAAATTAAAGCGTCACGAAATCAAATCCTTCATTTAAAACCATCAGCTGAATCCTGAATTCAAAGATAAAAAATTCAGCAACCTGGACTCTGGACCAACAATAAAACTTGAATCTCTGTATACACGCATGCACATAAGTACATACATACAAAATAGTTACATAGTTGCGTGCTTCATATGTAAGTATGTATGTATAAGTAAATGATTGAAAAACAAAAAATACTCTCGTCGTCTCGACAGTCCAGAATGAACAATGACATGGACTACGTTCAACCTTCAACTTGAGATCGTCACTCTCTCAATATTTACACACATAATCAACAAAGTGTTTACTACAAAAGATAGACAAAAAAACAAATTAACTTGTTATTGGCATTACGATACAGCGAGACACTCGTCATCCCCTTATGAAAATTAAAAATACAAAATACACACGTAAAATATAAATACACATTTATTATACCTATGCATAAAGTTACACACGATGAAAAATTAAAAATTCAATACACTCAGAGATTTTTGCACGGGATGATTAACGATTGAATAGAGCTCAAGTTAGGTATAAGCTTTCGGCCATAATAATATGAGATAACATTGAAAACATTGTCCTGGTCAAGAACTGATAAAAAAATTTTACTATACATTACTTATTCCATTAAACATTGTATTATTATAGGGATGCATGCTATAAGTATACTTACTTACCTAATATAATAATTAAACGTACAATACATTGTACACCCAAAGATGAGATGAGCATGTAGCCGCATATTATGTATTATGTATCAGTACTTGAGTTTTTCTGTATTTTCCCTTTGGAAAACAAGTTGAAGGTAATTTTTTCAATTCAATTGACTTCTACTCGCCAGACTTAATTAAAGCTCGATTTTATCCTTGTGATTAAAATCCAGTTGATTTTACTCATCTTTTAGGAACTAGCGAAAAACAATTATATTTATAATTTATAGTAGGTATTTACAATTTAGCAAGGAACAAAGTTGTGCAAGGAAGCCATAAAATGTTTCTTGAACTAGTGACCCTTTGTGTAACGGGATTCCCCCTACTCCAATGGCTTAACGATAGAAGGACCAAAAATGCAAAGTTACCGCCAGGTAAGGATTCGACCAGGTTAAAAACTAATCGAAAACGTGGCCTGATTTTTGTCCGATTTTAATTTGGACATTTGCGGCCAAACGTTTTTGGCCAACCCTTTTATTTGACTGATTCTAAATTTCTAAATATACTTGCTTACAAGGGGAATTCGGCGGGAAACAGCCAAAATTATGGGGCAATAAAATATCGAATGGAATTTGGCCCAAAATTTTCGTATCGGTTGGCATTTTTTGCAAGAATAAAATTTTCAAACGGTAACGGTCCCTTGGAAAAAAATCTTGGATTGACAATTTTTGTTTAGATTTTCATGATTCTTCATCAAATTCTCATGAAAATTTGATGACATTTGACAAGATTGACCCTTTTTGATGAAATTTTCATGATTTTTCATAACATTCTCATGAAAAATTGAAAAGATTTTTAACCGAAATCGTGTCGAATTAGCACAAGATAAGTTGACCGGATTTTTTTCTAAGGGGTGCAAAACCATGTCACACGAAAAACTAATATTTTCTGTAAAGAAATCCTTGAAAAATTGAGTTTTTCTTTGTATAATAAAAAAGGTCCGGTAGGCATGCCCCTGATGGGTTATCTGTTCCAGCTTGGCAAAGTTCCTCAGAAAACCTTGGCAGACTGGGCAAAAATTTATGGCCCGATTCTCTACGTCAAGTTTGGCAGCTATCCGTAAGATGGCGCCCTTAAAAAATTTCAAGTTTTTTCAGCTTCAAAATTTGGAGGTACAAATCGCTTAATTTTGTATGAATTTTGATACAATATACAGAACGGTCGTGATAAGCGACGCCCAGGTAGCAAAACAAATATTTGGTATGCCGGAGACCGCGGCGCGACCTGAAATTCCGTCTTTTATGGAGGGCGCTGGCGGCAAAAGAGGTCCGTTGATTTTCAAATATTTTATTTTAACTTTTGATTTTAAGTGTAAATTGCCTTCGATTTTTAAATCCTTTTAAAAAATTTGTATAATTAAAAATTTTTAGGGATCGCCTTCAGCGAAGGCCACCACAGCACGGAGCAACGGCACTTTGCCCTCCGAAATCTCCGAGATCATGGAATGGGCAAAAGCATGATGCAGGAAAAGATTCAGGTTGACCTCTCGGAATTTCTCCAAAAGGTCGACGCAAATTTGGGCAAACCGATGACCAGCACCCGGCTCTTCAGCTCCCACATTATCAACAGTCTCTGGTCAATCGTCATGACGGACCGGATGGACGCCAAAAAAATTCAACAACTGTCTCAAATTATTCAAGAAAAGTTGGTTCATTTTTCAACAACTGACATTTGTAAAATTTTTAAACTAGTTGACCTTTGACCTTAACCTTAACCTTTGTGTCCCTGATCTCGTTCTGATTTTAGAATCGCTCGACTGGGCTCCGTCATCTCCCAGTTGGCTTTTTACGTGCCCTGGATCGAAACTGTGACCAAAATTGTGACCCTGGGTAGTCAATCCGTGACCGCGGATCGCGTAAACGGCTTCAAAGCGATTTACTCGTACATGTCGGAGCAGCTTAAAGAACGTCGAGTGACCTGGCAAAAAGGTCAGCCGAGAGATGTCATGGACACTTATTTTGACAAGATGGAGGACACCACAGACACCGACTCAAGTTTTCACAAGAACTTTGACATGTCCAACAATTTTGCCGGTGACCTCTTTATGGCCGGAGGTAATTTTAAAAATTTTCAGGTCACTTTTACAAATTGTTTTTTTGAATTTTCAAAATAGAGTTTTTACATTTCTTTTTTATATTTTCAGTCGAAACTACAAGGTAACAAAATTTCTATACTTAATTTTGCACCGAATTTTTTAAATTTTACCGGTTTTTTGAAATGCCGTATTTTTAATTAAATTTCTTTTTTTTTAAATCTCGCGGCCAGCTCTTCTCTTGAATGGATGCTAAAATACATGGCGCGGTATCCAGAAGTTCAAAAAAAGCTCCAAGATGAAATTGACACGATTGTGGGCAACATTCGACCTCCGGTCATCGCGGACAAGACAAAGATGCCCTATACTGATGCCGTTCTGCATGAACTTCTTCGTGTAGCTTCCATCATTCCCTTTGGCATCCAACACGTGGCTCTCAAGGATTTTGAATTCCAAGGATATCTCATCCCCAAGGGAACCATGATTATATGCAACTTTTACGCCGTTCATCGTGACCCCCAAGTATGTCTGAAAAAAATATTGTTCCTATTCTTTTATGTGTATTATATAAATTGTTTTCCCGCCAGAAATTTTTGACGCGAAAATTTTTTTTGCAGTCGTGGGACGAACCAGATTCATTTAAACCCGAAAGATGGATCGGAGAACAGGGGAAGGAGCTTTTGAAGAATTTTATCCCGTTCAGCGTCGGGAAAAGATTTTGCGTCGGAGAGTCCCTGGCTCGAGATCAGATTTGGCTGTACATGACCAACATTTTCCAAAGGTACAACCTGACCTTTGCTGACCCCCACCAGCCCGAGGTTGAGGCTCAGTTTGGTTTTGCCGTCAGTCCTGCACCCTTTCAAGTCGTCTTCAAGCCTCGACAATAAAACCAACATAATAAATACATATTATTTATACTTAATTTTGCATTTTAACATTTATAAAACCAAAATATGACTCAAAAAATCTTGAATTTATTAATTAAAAGTTTTTACACAACGCTGAGCCTTATTTTAGTTTTAAAATTTTATTTTTGCATCAAAATTTCATGAAATTTGCTGGATGTAAGTATTTTATGTGAAGGAAAAACGAACCCTTTGTGTGAGTTTAAAGCTTTTCTTTGATGTCCTTGCAAACTCGGCGGCTTTCTACTTTTGAAAACTCTCGGACAAAAATTTTTTCGTCTTTCCTTTTTCTGTTTTTAACTTTTTGACTTTTTAACTACGGAATTAAGTATAATTAAGTAAGCTTACATAATTTAGTTTGTCGTTTCGTATTGTGGAAACTCTAATCATATTTTAAACTTCAACAGTTAAATCAATAAATTGATATAAACTTGAGGTAGGTCTTTCGTCTTTCTTCTTTTTTCCCAGTAAAAAGTTGCTAATTGTTGATTCTTTCTAAAATATCAAAATAAGTATCTGAAGGGCTGACAATCAAATTAGCCTCTCCACGTTGCTTTAACAACGTGGAGAGGCTGATTTAATTGTCAGCCCTTCATCTAATAAAGCTTGGAATTAGCTTTAAATAATTGTTTCAAGCAAAAAAGTTAATAAAATTGAAATTCATTCATTTTAAATTATAGGTTCGCAAGTCGTTCAACCTTAAGTAAGAATGAAGTTACAAATAGTAGTGAGCAACTTGTTTTGCTATGAATGCAAACAGACTTTTTCCAACTCGAACTCCTTTAAAAATCATCAGCATCGTCTTCGTCGTCGTCTTTATTCTCATCATGAAACTGACAACAGTAGTAGTGAGGAAGAGGAAGAACAGGAAGATGACGAAGAAAACGAGCAAGTTGATTCAGATGAATCTTACTCACCCCCTACAAAAGTTTACGGAATTTGTCCAAAGTATGATAATACAAATAACAAATAATACAAATTGAGTTTATTACTACTACTACTAATTTTGCTACTTACATAATTTGTATAATTAATAATTAATATTAAATTGCAAATAATCTCTTACTTCTACTTAATACTTAATACCCATTTTTAAAAAGGAATCAAATATCATGAAAATTCAATGAGATTTGATGAGCGTGCTACATGATGATTTGATTTCCATGACAACTTGGTCAAAATCGATATCAATAGATTTTTATACAAGTTTTGTTTCTAAGGGACACTTTATTTACTTAATTAATTAATCTTTTTTTTACAGAAAGAAAAGAAAAGTCCAACCTCCAAAAGGAGTAAAAGTCAAAACAAAATATCAGGATGAAAACTTCGGGAGAAAGAGTCCCGTTCATAAATCTCCAACTGATATTAGTGATAGTAGTGAAGAGGAAGAACAAGAACAAGGCGAAGAAAACGAGCAAGTTGATTCAGAGGATTCTTACTCGCCCACTAAAAAACTTTACGGAACTCTTCCAAAGTATGATAATATAAATATTATAAATATAAATAAGTAACACAAACATACGCATTGATTTTAGGATTATGTACTACCACCATTATTTGTATTTTATTATTCATATTAACTTACAAATCACCTAATTATTTCTACTTACAGAAACAAGTAAAGTTTATTTATGCAATTTAATTTTTTGACAGAAATAAAATAAAAGCCCAACCTTCAAAAGAGGAAAAAGTTCGGACGAAATATCAGGATGAAAACTCGGGGAGGAAGAGTTCAGCTGGAAAAACAGAAAAAGTTGAATCAAAATCAACCTTGACCTCGACCCCAGTCCTTCGCACCCCACTCCAGTCTCTCAACGTGGAAAAGTTCAAGGACTTTATGCACTGTTACAAGTGTTTCTCCACCTTTTACCACCTTGATGACCTGGCTCTTCATTTTGACAAGTGCACGGTTCCTCCTCCCAACTCCAGCTTCAAGAACTTTAAGTCAAACCAAGGGAAAGAGAACAAATTAGTCCAAACAACAGCAATAATTCCATCATTTTTCCTTAATCTAAAAAAACAAGGAGTAAAACCCGTTCCTAAAGTTGTAGAAAATGTTTCAAAAGTTTCTCCATCTTTATCCACTATAGATACAGAATTAAATCCAAAACCGATGGAAGATTTATCCCCAAAAGCTCCAGATTCTCAACAAGAAAAACAAAAGCCCAGAAGCATTTTTCCCTCTGCAGGTCAACAAAATATCGTATTCAGGTCTGGGTCCTACAAGGTTTTGTTGTCTGCATCCCCCGTTTCCTCTACCGTTCAACAAAAAGTTCCAGTCAAGTCCGAACCCAAGCCCGATAATCCCCCGGAAGTAACGGCCGCTCCAGACTTCATCGCCGAGTGTGAAGTGGAAGATCAAAGTATGAACTCTCCCATGGGAAATGATGTAAATTCAGACCAAGAGGATGATGATGATCCAGCGTCAGAATCCAGGTCCAGAAAAAAAGAAAAACTTCAAGAGGAGGATCCTCAAAACGTCGAGCTTAAATGTGAAACTTGTGGGAAACTCTTCGATTCCGAGACGCTGCTGAAGCGCCATTTAACCCGGCATAGCCGCAGCTTCCGTTGTCCTATAACTCCCTGCACCTACGGAGCCTGTGAAGAAAATATCCTCTGGATTCACATGAAAGCGGAGCATCCGGAGGACTACAATGAAAAGTATGGTCAAAGATATCCCTGCACAGAACACAACTGCACTCTGGCCTTCCCCTCGGATACTCTGCTCCGAAGACATGTTGGCAGTCATAATCCCGTTGTCATTGTAAAGTTGAAGCCAAAGGTTGTGTCAGATGTGGGGTCAGGGCCCTGTCTCTGCTCCATTTGCGGAAAAACTTTGGCCTCCGGAAATTGCCTTAAACGGCACATGCTCACTCATCAGGAGGATCGAGAACGGAGATTTAGGTTTGATTTTTTTACCTTTTCACCTTTTTCATTATTTTAAAAATCAATTTCAAGTATTTATTATATGAGTAATTATTCTCGTTTTTTTATTCAGGTGTAATTTCGCTGACTGTGGTAAAATGTTCTTTACGAAAAGGAATTTAGCCGAACACTCAAACTCACACTATGCAGATAAGCAATTTCCCTGCACTGAGCCCGGCTGTACTAGAATCTTTACCCGTTCTTCCGTACTCCGAAATCATGTCAACGCGGTTCACCTTCAGATTAAGGTAAAGAAAAAACCCGGGATTTTTTATCCACGAATTTTTTTTAATTAATGAAAGATTGACGATTTTTAAAATGTTTACTACATTGTTTTGATTTATTATTGCGACTGTATTTTGATTTTAAAATATTATCCAGCCGTACAAGTGCAGGCAATGTGAGGAGACGTTCAGCACCTCTCAACAGCGACAGAAGCACTTTGTACGACAGCATCGGGGACGAACCTTCAAGTGTGAGGTGGGGAACTGTGACAAAATATTTTTGACCTCCACGATGCTAAAACGTCATTCCATTCTGCATAATACTGAAAGGGAGAAGTTCAAGTGCCCGATTCCTGGCTGTTCCGCCCAATTGAGTGCACAGAGTTCTTTGGACAATCATCTTAAAGTAGTTCACGAAGGGATCAAGAAGTATCTCTGTAGCTACTGTGGAAAAAGTAAGAATTTTATTGATCATCAATGGATTATTAAATATTAGATAATATGAATAATGAATAATAATTATTTTTCATATTATTTATTATTTAATATTTAACAATCCATTTCCTATAAAAAATCAGGACTTTGTCCACCAGTTGAAAATATTGCGGAACATTTTTAAAAAAAATTGACTAAACGTTATTTTCCTGTTCTTAATTTTTTTTCAAACTATCGGTGTTTTTTAAACATTTTTTCCTATTTTTTTAAATTTTTTGTGTAGGTTTTGGCCACAGTACCACCTACCGAATTCACCTCCGGACTCACACGAAAGAAAAGTAATTTACTAATACCATACTAATAAACTGCGCTTATTAAAAATGATTATGAAATTTTTCGAAAAAAAAAGTAAAATTGGGAGTTTAATTTTTGCTTTTGATAAATCATTTGAAATGATTCATTTCCTTTCTCTTTTACAGACCCTACGTGTGTTCAGTTTGTGGCTGGGTGAGTTATTCTGTTTAAATATGCATAATACAAAATAAAAAAATAGGCTATACACTTCATATAATACGAGCATTTTTACTTTTATGGAGCTTAAAAAGTAGAAATAGTGTCATTTCCGTCATAAATGTAAAAGCTTTTTAATCTGTTACGTGTTATTTGTTCATAAAATTATTTCAGGCCTTTACAAATAATTCCATGTTAAAAAACCACATGCTGGTACACACGGGCGAGCGTGAGTTTGACTAAAAATACAGTGTTTTATACATATACACATACATGTAGAACAGAAAATTGCTAACTAATTTACCTACTTAAAAGTAATTAATTTTGTAAATGTGCGTACATTTATTTCCGAACAAGGCTCCAAAGTATTAACGATGATTTTATAATTTTTCCGCTTTTATTGGTTTCAGGTCCATTAAAGTGCAGTTATTGCGACAAGAGTAAGTTGATCTTTTTTTCCATAGACTCTATATTATGCTGAGACTATAAGTATACCTAGATTATGTTTTGTCTTAATGTACACAAATTTACCAGGGTTTTTATACATGTAAACTTCAAGAGAAGAAAATCCGGAGTTTTATCATTTTTGTTGCATGTTTTACTTACAGCCTTTCGCGCATCGGGATCATTAAAACGACACGAGCAAACTCATACTGGACAGTTGCCCTATACAGTAAGTGTAATTATGTCATCAATCATCAATATTGAATGAATATAAAATATCCCACTGATATTTTATAACTTGTTTGTACTTTATAATTTTTTCCTGGTTCTCCTTAAACTTTGACCCTCATAATAAAATATTATAGAATATTTAATATGTATTTTACCCAAAAAGTTCTATTGTTAAATTGTTGTCGTTAAGTAATGTGTAAACGTGAAATTTTCTTTCTTTTTTGAACAGTGCAAATTCTGCGACAAGGCCTTTCCTGGTGATATTTTCAATCCTTTTTTAAATTTTCAGCATTTTAAGTAATAGAGTAAATACAAAGAAGTACTTACACAGATAGCTCAAACAGAGATTCAAATTATGGGAAAATTAAGTAATACTCATAATTTAGACTTAACTTTATTTTCCAAACTTGCCTAAAATTAAAATTCTTTTTCTCTTCAAAATTCTGTATATACTTAGATAATCGACCGCTGAAGAAGCATGTACAAAGCGTTCACTTGGGAGAGTACGAATACGATCTGGGGAATCCAATTACATACCAGAGTACCCCTGGATATGCCGGGTATTCAGCCCCGACCCAGGACCAAACTTCCCCTGCATCCTCAAGTGCGGAAGATGATGATGATGTTGAGGATGAAGAACTTTCAACCTGATAAATTAAATGCTCTTTTTTATAATTTCGTTTTTTAGGGTACTATGTATCCTCAAAATCGACATTGATATTGAAATATTCAATACTAAAGTATCTTAGTATCTTTTTTTTCTCGTTAATAATAAATAGATGTAAAATAGTATAGAAAGAAAATGCAATTTTTCGATATTATGGTTTATGATGCTAGTTTGGTAAAAAAAATAAACCTTAAACAGTTTTATGCTTACAATTTACGTACATAATTCATAATTTATTCAAGTTTGCATAAAAAAGGTTATTCTTTCTTCGGTGGAGGTTTCGGATGCATTTTGATAGGTTCATGAAACATTAATCATTAGATTAAAAAATAATACTTTTGTATTTTTAAATCGCTTCAAAAGTTTTTGTGCAAACAAATGGGACGACAAAATTGATCAAATTGATGTCGTCTGCTGTCCTTGCAGACACAGCGGTTTCATGCTTTTAAAAACTCTCTCCAGGTCCAAGTCCAGACTCAAGACTCAAGACTAAAATTTTTTGCCTTTCCTTTTTTGTTTTTAACTTTTTGACATTTCATTTAAACAATTGTTAAACAATTAAGTTTTTTGTGATTACGTTCAATGTTTGGTATTTTGGATACTCTCATCATTTGTTATTGTACTTTAACTTGTAACTCAGTAAGTAAATTGATATAAACTTGATGTGAGACTTTCTTCCAATACAAAAACTTGTTGTTTGTAAAATTGTAAATTGTAGAATAGGTATATGAAATTAAATTTAAATTACATTTTTATTCATTTTAAATTACAGGTTTGCAAGTCCTCTATAACCTCAG
>JAQIVE010006717.1:0-11224 GCA_034698285.1 Sminthurinus bimaculatus | reverse complement strand
AACGAAAGGGCTCTCGCTCACCGTTCGCAGACCGCTTACGATGCCCTGCGTTCGGTCTTCTAGCGAACACTCTGTATATGTATCAACCGAAATTTTGCGCAACACAGCTACTAATTGTCTAATTGTGTTTGACATATTTAGGTTGGAATGTTACAAGGCAGGCTTGTTGGTAAAGGACTTTTGCAAGAAAATACTTTGACACCTGGATTTGAGGTGTATGTTTCACCGGCTTTGAGATCTATCCAGACAGCAGCAGCTTTATTAGAGGGTACATAGTGAGGTTTATTATTAATCAAATGGATAGAGTGGAAGAGCAAGTTGTTCTTATACCATATTTATGTAAATAACATTGTAATATTACAATGCCAGTTATATTTTATATTACACCTACCTACATTTAACATAAGTATGGTAACTTACTTGATAGTGAGGCCTTTTTTGTTTTTTTTAAAATTATAGGAATGAAGTTAAACGATGTCCAAGTAAAAGTTGAGCCGTGCCTCTTTGAGTGGACCGGGTGGTATTGTGATGGTATTCCAGGATGGGTAACATTGAGCGAGCTCGTTGATGGCGACTTTAAAATCGATAGATCATATGAACCTTTTACTAAAACGCTGACTGTCAATGAAACGGTGGAGACTTACTACAATAGAACTCATGACTTTGTCACAAAGTTACTTCGTTCAACAGGTACTATTACATATTAATTAATTAATAAGAAATTGATTATGCATTCGTTTGAAGATAATTGGCTGCTTACAATAATGTATACCTATGTATATTGCCGGTATACCACAAAATATATAAAGTATTTACATAAAAACTTCGTGTTATACTGTTGTACAGAAGTAAAACATGAAAAAAATAGTTTGAGGTATCCTATCGATATGAAATTTTTAGCGAACCACTTCCAAGCCAGTAGATATAATAATGTTTGATAATAAAATATGTCATATTGTGGTAGAATAATTGTAATAATTATCCTTGTATAAAATAAAATCAGATAAAGATTTGTTGCTGGTGGCTCACGGATCCACATTGGATGTGGGCACTCGCCAGCTCTGTGGGCATAACCCGCGGACAGTAGAGGAGATGCTTCGTGTTCTTCATAATGTTCCATATGCTGGAGTGGCTATTACTGAGCAAGATGACGAATCTGGGAAATGGGTTCTTTCAAAACCCGGCATTATCACCATGAGACATTCCGCTGTTTCCGATTTTGATGCAAACAAAACTTTTGTGGATCTCAAAAACTGAAACTGAAAGTACCTGCCGAAACGATACTGAATTATGTATCGAGATCAACCTGGTGCAATGTGCAATCACTTACTTAAATGCAAAAGACTCGTTAGTATTACTAATATCTTCACCTTACGCTTTATATATTATTATTTTACACAAATTATAGTTCTATCTCAAACTTAAAAAAACTTGCAATATTATATCTGTGTGTACCTAATTACGATGTATAATAAAACACTTGTGTAGTAGTTGGTTTGACATCAACTTGACAACTCGAAAGAAAATATTAAATTGTTATATGTTATGCATTTATGTAGGTATAGATTAGAAAATTTCGTATGGTTCCATGTATGTATAGTGTACATACTCCATCTTTACCAGTGTGAAAATTATAATACCGTTTAGAACAGTAATCGATGTCGTTTTAACATGAATCTTACGTATTAAAACTTGAATAATGCTATAAATATCTGTTGACAGAAACAAAATTGAATGATGCGAATAAAATATACGGTACATTGCGTAATAAATAATGTACTAAAATAATGAATTAGTATGGGATGTGAAATAGTATTTTGTATTTTATATGTATAATAATATACATATTATATATTTTTGCACTAACAGTGTCATGTCTCTTCATACATAATATATATGAATAATTTATTTCCAGATAGAATAACAATAGTGTGGCTACCATATCAAATAAATTTTTTCAACTTTTAAATACTAAATTGATAAGAGCCAATAATATCATTATATTCTTACCAAATGAATACTGAAAATTGCAGCACGCAATAACTTTTTCATATACTTAGTAGTAGTGTAAATAAGGACAAAATTTAGATAACACAACACTAAACAATCGGAAATTGGAAAAAAAACACCTAGTACAGTACATCAAATAGAAAATTTGCTGATACAAATTGAACAATAAAAAACAAAGATGTCTACATAACATGTGATAGAGTAGTTAACAATAGTATATGAACGATAGGAATACTTTTTCAAAAACAAAAAAAACGCTTTGTAATAATCACTATAATTCGAGAAAAATTATAATACCAAACTAATGTTGGTATAAAAAAACAAACTTCAAAAAACTACACTTGAGAGTGCCCCCACCAAGTATAGCGTATCGTATGTTGCAAAGACTTTAGAGATACGTTATAATTCAGGGCGGACATACTCTTACATATTTGCAAATATAAATCATACCTACTAAATGAACGCATTAAATATAAATCAGAAAATGTTTATGTGTGTGTGTGTGTGTGTGTGGTAAATTGTATTTGAACCGTGCAGCATATATATTATGTAGGTGCATATAATAATATACCTTAACATACGACGTCAAATTATATTTAACTTACAACTCTAGAGATATTTCCTACTATATAATGATACATCTTTAGTATCTTAATCCTTCGTACATTAATGTATTGTCACAAATATTATCATTATGTATGTTGTATAATTTTATAGTGTACTCATACATGAAATAAAAAAGTCAATACAAAAATGTATCTTATTATGACGATAATAACATTATCAGTATTATTATTACTATTAGTTTTGTAACTTCTGTCCCCTTCCTTTCTACAGTCCACTAGTGAAGTTACCCTCCATGTAGAGAATAAAAAGTATTACTATCTAATTATTATTTATTAAATTTAATAATTACGATGGTGAGGTTCACGTAGGTAACCTTCATTTTGTTTATCATAGTAATGTTCAGTTGAACCATGTTCTGGATATGAACTTCTATGAAGACTTGAAGACGACGAAGATGCTGGATTATGGTGAGACATTTGATTATGTGTCTCGAGTTTAAGTTTTCCGTTTGCCGAATGTTCATATTGAGAGTAATAGTGATGACTATAAGAGTTGATATGATCTTGTTGTTGTTGTTGTTGCTGCTGCTGCTGTTGTTGGTGGTGATGATGACTTGAAGGTTGAGTTTGGGCTGGAATGTATGGATTACTATTTGCTCCCGGAGAATTTAAAACATGAGGATGATAAGAAGGCTGCTGCTGATGTTGTTGATAGTGAACGGGAAGCGAATGTTGCTGTTGTTGGTGATGATGTTGAACTGCGTAGGTTTGTGGGTGCTGTTGATGTTGCTGATGGTGTTCCTCTTTTGATTTAACATCGTCATGTTTTACATTTAAGTAATTAGGTAAGCTCATCATAAACTCGGACATTGCCGATGAATTCGGATTCTGAGATGGATGATTTTGTTGTTGTTGTTGCTGCTGCTGCTGTTGTTGTTGTTGATGATGATAAACATCAGATGAAGAGGAGGATGACGCTGCTGACGAAGACGCTGATAATGACGAGAGAAAAGGAAAAGACAAAAAATTGCACGTATATTTTGTAAGAAAAAAAAGATGTATAAAAATCAGAGAAAACACATATTGTGTTGACGTTCACTACTTTATCTACTTTCCGATAAAATAAATAATCCGAAAATTCTCCTATATATACCTGATGATGGGCCAGCAACAGACGATGATCCTGCTGGTTGTTGAAACATAAATGCAGATGTTTCAGACGTTGATGGGCGAGGAGTTACCTCAGGACTCTCCTCGTCACCTTGGACATCTGATATTGTAGAGACGAGATCACGAAGGAAGTCAAAACGTTGTTCACTCATTATACATTGCTTTCTGTGTAAAAACATTCATAAAATAGTGCCCATGAAACTTTACAGCATGATACAACCATTTTTTTTACTTTAAAAAACTATAGGGAATAAAATCCATGACAGATTTACGCTGTCACATTAGGATTTATTTAAATTTGAAATAAAATGTGAAAACTTACAAATGAGAGGGTGTCAAAGTTTTGGCGTTCCGTTGCTAACAAAAGTCAAACAATAAAACAAAATACAGTAAAGCGAAAACATTCAATGGCCAAAAATATTCTAATGTTTAATGTATGAATTCTTATTACAAATTACGACTTGAATCAGTGATGTATTATTGCTCTACAAATGTGTTTGTACCTGAGTAACAACTTCTGCCTTCTTCAGCAATGATTCCACAAACAGCTCAAGAGCACGAGGTAAACATTTCGTTAAGGAAAATAATTTTTCGATATTGTGTGATAATATATTATACTAATATTTGCATGCATTACCATTAATAACTTTAATGTAGTATAAAGTATTAATATCAGATAATTTCAGATACTACACATAAATGGCATAAGAAGTAAGCAAACCGTAAATAATGCAAAGCATACTGATAAGAACATTATTATTTAATAAGTGTACTAAAAACTACACACAACAAAGCAAATATTGTAAAAGCGTATTTTATGCTACATTCCACATATGCAACAAGATTACGTAACCTATTTTAAATTAAATAAATCTATAGTAAGATTAAAAAAATTGAAAAATTGTATGAAATGGATATAGATAATGACCGGAACTGCTTGAGCAACTTTTCCAACTTCTTCATCACTCTGCATAATCTTCTTTATCCGAGCCTAATTTTGAAAAAATATAAATAAAATTTATCATAAAACAGGTGGAATTAGCTCAAAGATTTCATGTACAGAGCAATAAACATATTATTATGAAATGATCGTTGTTTCACAAAGGTACAATAATAAAGTGCATAACATAAGTGTTGTGTAACATTACGTAATACGATAAAGGTGCTGTTGATAACTTACCGGAGGGAATCGGGCATTATACTTTTTCTTCTTACTCGGCATTGTCGATTGTCAATATACAAAAACTTAGCGTATTTGAACTGTTTCAATGCTGGTCCGATTGTATTTGAGCTAAAAATACATTTAAAAAACACAAACATTAAAATATAATCACCGCCAGTAAATTTAGCAAGAAAGATCCAGTGGCATAATATATAAATTACACACAGAATGTTCTTTTTGAAACTATTTGTTTCAAAAATGAAATCAAGATGTGTTATGCTCATATTTGAGTTTTATAGCTTATAGCTTATACATTTTAATAGGAGTACATATATATTCTGGATCAAACCAGAACAGCTTTCAAAATTTGCTTTGTATCAACAGCACAACCTATGAATGAGACAACTATAAGAATACAAGAACTGACTTTCATTATCGTCATAATCTATTATCAATGTTAATTTAGCCTAATTATCACATATGCGTACTTTCCTATCTCACAACGTTAATTTTAGTCATTTAATAAGTCACTTCATTTGTGACCAAATAAAAGCACAGTTAAATATTTAACAAAATCAACCTTTGATGAAGACCTAAACTGATCAAATGTGAAATGAATTCCGGATGACTATAAGTTTAAGGTTTAAAGAATCAAAAATTGGGCACACTTCTAGGTAAAATATGACAGCATATTATACATTAACAGTGTATTATAGTGTTTAAAGGTTTATAACAGCCCATTCCAGCACTTGTAAATACATAAGGCATAAGGTGAATCATGTCAACTTTAAATGAACAATTAAATTTCAAATAAAAACAGCTTTTAATTGTTAATTTCAATGTGTTTGAATGAAACACAAATTAAAAATTATATCATTACACAAGTAGTATTGTGAATTTCATGTTTTCCTGTTCATGTGGTTTACTTTAAACTTGGCTAAGATACCGTCAGCTAATAATAATTTAAGTTTTAAGTACTTAAACACTTAAACAAATACAGTTTTACACATTTGCACATGGAATACAAAAGATTAAAAAAAGGCTAACAAATTAAAGTCTTGGATCATTGAAATAGGAAATAGGTGTACGATACACACATACGAGAAGACTTACCAAAATTACTTGTTCCTTGTATGGATTGTTAATTACATTAATAAGTATTGTTTAGATTTAGGTAAACAAAATTCGACGACCAAAAAATACTGTTAAAAGATTCTTCGAAATCCTCAACTCACATGCAGTCACTTATTGCTGTTTTTGCTACAAACATACAAAACATCATCAATGGAAAAAAGTCAAACCTCATAGATTCATAGATCAAAGATTATAAAAGTTATAACAATTGTTTTTAGCGATTGAATTGAGTAATACTGGCCAATCGAACGTAGTCAATAAGAGTAACAATTAAACATTATTATATTTAATACACTTACCAGTTATTTGGCTTACACTATAGTTAGAAACAGCAAAAGTAAAAGCACAAAAAAACTAAAATTAACACACACAGAAGTCTGAACTTAAAAATCAAAGATTTTTGATCCTTTGTGAAGCTTTTTCCATTCTGCAGATAATAGATGGGGGAGATCAAAAACCTTTTTTTCCTTCTCGCAGAGCACAGACAGAGTTGGAAGTTGGATGAATGAATGAGAGCATTTTATATTAAATTATTAATAAAAATACTTGAGTACATAGAGAAAATGTATGACAAAATAGAGTTAATAAATGTTATACTTTTACTGATATGCATGTTATAAATGATAAATGACGAGCAAGTGTTAACATAATATTATATTCACGTTAACATTTTTCAGTAATATTTTTTCTTCAAATTTTCAGTTTTTGTGTATATATTTATTACATGTATTCATTCTATAATATCTTGTACATCATATTTTCATATAAGAATATAATAATATACGTTTTTAATCATCACCATCATCATCGTACAAAGTATGTTTAAAGTAAAACGTATTTAAATAGACCTGTAACATACATGCATCGCATTAAAATACTCGATTTATTTTACACGACGGCTTTTTTTTTGGGACACAGTAGCAGTTCTTTAACAATATAATATCTGATATTTACATATTATGACTGCACACTATGAATATTACTTAAAATTAACATTATATCTATAGTCGCACTATGATCGTTGAATAATAAATTTATAAAATAATTTCACATACACGTTGTACATTTTTTGCGATAAATGCACACAAGTAAAAGTAAAAAAAACCTATTTTTGAGTACATAGAGAAAAGCTTCTCAATTGTGTAGAGTAAATAAAGAGCATATGGTACAAACTATAAGGAATACTAACAAGTTAATCAATTAAATTAATAATGTAGTAACCAACCTGTCACCATGAACCATGATATTATACATGTTTAAAACGTTCATGGCTTAAGTTCCGAGTTTAATGCAAAGAGAATAGGTATAAGCAGCATGTACTAGTATTAGTATAAACGTTTGGTATGTTTTACATATTATACGCGATAACTTTGTCTGCGTGCAATGGCAATGCGCTTTTAGACCATGTCATCTTCTCTGTTCATGGAGGCTAGAACAACATATAATAATAATCGATAGAAATAGATTAAACATTAAACAATGATAGAACAATACTATATTGAGCTTTCGATTTTACATATTTCGTCAGTAACATCAACATGAAAAATCGAAAGCTGTTTGATAAAGGCACATTATAAACCTTATAATTATGCTTATTCATTATTATGACAAAATAATTCAATTTCATTATATCAATATAATCCTTTGAAAGAAAAACTTTTTTTACAAATAGTCTGTACACTGTACACTTTACCTACATAATTAAAAACAACGGCAAATTCAATATTATTCAAGCTCAAAGGTCTGATGTAAAAATTAA
Organism: Sminthurinus bimaculatus; assembly: GCA_034698285.1. Taxonomy (NCBI): domain Eukaryota; kingdom Metazoa; phylum Arthropoda; class Collembola; order Symphypleona; family Katiannidae; genus Sminthurinus; species Sminthurinus bimaculatus. The sequence goes on along the minus strand of JAQIVE010006717.1, from coordinate 3,423 downwards.
TAGGATAGAGATTTAGAGAGAGGGAAGGAGAACAAAAACTTATCATTAAAATATTTCATTCTAAAAATTATTATAATCTACGAATAAATATTTAGTATTTTATATAAAGAATTTGCAATGTAATAGACAATAAAAGTGAAATATTAAAAATATTATCCATTTTCAACCTATTCAGTTACTCATCTCATCCCATAGTCTTTAAAGTAGTATTACTTTACTCAATAACATAAGTACAACAACAACAACAACGAAAAAACGTTTAGTTACACTCAACCATCCGTAGGGAAAAAAACATGATATTATTTTCCTCAAAACATGTTTCCGTAAACATACGTACATAAAATAATTTTCTTTACATTTTTTAGTACTTATTTTGTGTCGCTCTTTATAGTGCTTTCAACTGTCACAGAACAGAATATACAAAACAAACAGAAATAAAATAATCATGACGTAATACATAAATAATAAGGGACAATATTCGAGGCCAAAAACTTTGGCACTGTCAAAATGATACACAAATCGCTGCCCTACAAGTGAAAAGGCATATTTTCTGTGCTAAAGGTATAGAAAATACGACTTTTGAATTACATGGCAGCAAAAAGTAAGAATGATAGAAGTATTTTACATTACACAGAACACGTTACGTACATAAGCAAACATTTATATACAAAGAAACATACTATTTCATATGATATACTTGTAAACAATTAGAATTAGGAATAATATATAATACGAACTGGTGATACATCTTAGTTAAAGGTTTTGAAAAATGCTACATCACAAAAAACTTTAAAATTGGTTCTGGAGTTGTGTCTGGGATGAGGCTGGAGTCATTCTCAATCTCATTTGTTTAATTTGCGTACCTTTTCGAGCAGCTGAGTGGCTTGCCTTATTAATATGACTTTTATTTTGACCATTTTGAGAAAATGGTTGACAGACGGACGAGCTTAACGTCATAGTTGAAGACTTCATGAGATGATTCTGTGAAAGTTTTGAATGTACAAATGTAAAAATATAGTACTCAACACAACAATCTTTTTTTTTGTTTGTAACTTTCTATGCATATAGCTATACATAAAATGCAATGAGTGAGGAGTGAGTAATTAAAGTACTTTAAAATCGTTTTTTTATTCAACTTACGGTGAATTCTGAATAGGTTGAAGCAGGAGAAATAATATCTACATCATCGCTACCTAATGCCGGCGTTTTCTTATTTTCGATATGTCTGGTGACCATTCGAGTTTGATCGGCTGCGGGGGTCCTTTTCGTTGCGCCGGCCTGTTTCTACAAGAACAACAGTAGGAATCAAATTTTTAATTATTTTTTATGTCATTAGTACTTCAGAAGATGTCTTATAAACAACTTAGCACTGGACAAATCGTAGGATTATACTCATGCCTACCCACTACCCACTCTCATTCGTATAGTGGTTTTTCTAAATACATTATACTATAATATAGCCCATGAGGAAGAGAAGTAGTAGTAGTTGCACACTTTGAGTAAAATAGAGAAACAGGAGGAGGAGAAGGAAATGAAATTGTTTAGAATCTGGTTGAAGTATTTATTAGTTTCCCATAGTATTATACGTTAAAGTTGAAGAAGTTCCCGTAAAAATTAATACACCCCAAATCCACACATGATACTATTTTCTTAATATATTGTAAACACACACACGGAAGGAGCCCAATGTAATCAAACTAAATCTGATCCCCCCTATTTATGCCCAAGACGTTAACTCTTAACTCACTCGTTGTTATTTCCATCTGGACTAGAAGTACTAGAAGTTGAAGATCGTATAGATGTTTCGATTGCCCACTTTTTCAACTTCTTTAAATGTTTTCTCACTTCATGGGACTTTTTCGTTGAGGTCACATTTCGTGAAGACTACAATTTTAATTTAGAGCTTATTTTATTGTTTATTGTTAATGGTTTATGATACAGCAATTAAAATTCGATGGTTTTCCTTAAAAATTACCTATATTGACGTTTCTTATATAAATACAGGTTTTTAACCATAAAATCAATAATACACAATAAACATGTAAAGAAATTTAAAACAAAATTACAATTCAAAGCAAGGTTTGTAACTTACTGATTGAGCGTAAGGAGATGGCCGTGAAATAAAGGTAGAGCCTGCGGCATTTCTTGTTGCAGTTGTTGGCTTTCCTCGTTTAGCTGGTGTATAGTTAACTGTTTTCCCGGGAGTTTGAGGCAATGGGCGCTTCCTGGACGCAGCACCTGGAGTGGCACCTGCTTTTGCTTCTTCATGTTGTCTCTTCTAAATAATAATGTCATATAAAAGGAATATATACGTCAAAATGATAAATTAAGGTCCATACTTGCGATAGCGGATTCTGCAGTATGAACCTTATTCATTTTTATCAGTAGCAATTACATACTGTTGACGTTGACTATATTACTGTATAAACTAGTGGCAAAACCATTGCTATTTGGTGTACTGATTTTGTTACTACTGTAATGCTTTATACATATATATATATATATATCGAACCCGCTGTATTGTCTAACCCAGGTGGAATAATATAATAATCCATAAAGAAGTTTTGAAAGATAAAAGACAATCATCATTCACGTGATAGAATCATAGATAGAAAGGAAACAATAACACATTAAATTATGCATTCACAAAGTCAAGACATGATATACTTCAGTAAAGGAAAAGAAACCGAGGTTAAAGAGTTCTACTTTCATGCCTTATTATTTATCATAGTACAGAAACGAGATTTATCCTTTATCAAAGACCATAGTGCCTGATATCTCATACACAGCAGCAATAATCATTAGACGATATTGTAACTATTACTTTTTCATCATTCAATACATTAAACTATAATAATATGTCCATGAAATATTAGATTAAAAAAACATACCCTAGCATTCTTCCTCTCCAGTCTCTCGTCAGCAGCCTGTGCCTTCTCTTCCTCAATGGCCTCTAGAACAGGACGTCCGTAAACTAGAAAATGTCTTCCATGCTCTTGTACATGAAGAGTGTCCAATTTACGAATGTCTGATTCACATTTGTCCAAAGCCTTTTTAGTTGCTTTTTTCTCCCTTTCATGCTTGAGAAGAGCTCCGCCTCGATTTGATAGACGAGCAGGGTCATCTTCAATCTCCTCCAATTCTAGCCACTTCATCCAAGTTTCTGCGCGATGTCTTATCTACAAAACAAAAAAGTTTTTGTACTTATAATTTTTTAAGAAAAACCAAAAAAATGAACACACTACATATGTAAAAAATGTAAATAGATTTTTACAGAAAACATTCAAGTCATAAAAAAGGAATTCACACTTACAGCATCAATCATTTTGGAATAAGTAGCACAATATGATTTCCATTTGGTTACTTCATTTTCATGAGCTTCAAGACATTCTTCGGTATAGTCCTGGCTTTCGAATTCCTGGA
>JAQIVE010006716.1:0-11225 GCA_034698285.1 Sminthurinus bimaculatus | reverse complement strand
CAATCTTGTATAGGAAAGAAATAGCGACTGGTTTGGTATAGGGCAAACACATCAAAGTCCTACAAAACTTCCCATATAATACAAATATTCTAAATTATATCTATTTCGGTGACTGTGGTTGTTTTATACATAAAATGACTGCTGTCCTGAAACACTCCCCCCTGTTGCAAGTATTTGCAACGGAAGTTTAATTAAAAATTAATTACATACTGAAATTAGGAATAAAGATAAAATAATAAATGCATGCAATTCAGTTAAAGCTAAAATATTTTACAATAAAATTTACACAACATACATTTACATTATAAAATATACAATATACATTTACATTACAAATGTTATAAGTATACATACTATCTAAAACGGTAATTTTGCTACTTTGGTTATTGGTCGAATGTAAGTTTTTCCTTTTTGAGTTATTAACTCAACTTTTCTGGTGAGACCATCTTTACTTGGATGAATAGCTGTGACACGAGCCAATGGCCATTTCAATGGAGTAAGCGTGTCGTCGATCAGGATAACTATTTCGTCCACTTGGATTTCTGGTTGTTTTTCCATCCACTTGTTTCTCTGTTGTAATTGATGTAGATAGTCCATAGTCCATTTTTTCCAGAAGTCAATTTTTGTCCTCTGAATCAATTGCCATCTGTCCAGTTGATTTGATTTGAGATGGGACAGATCCTCCACAGGCAGGTGATCGAAAGATTTTCCTAGCATAAAGTGGTAGGGAGTTAAAGGCATTAAATCATTAGGATCATTAGATATATTACATAATGGTCTACTATTTAATATACATTCAATTTCACATATTAAAGTATAAAATTCTTCATAACACAAAATTTTATCAAAAGCTGCTCGTTTGAAATGAAATTTAAACGATTTAACCGCAGCTTCCCATTTGCCTCCCATGTGAGGAGCAAATGGAGGATTAAATTTCCAATTGATATTATGACTCTTAAGTTCTTCTGCAATTTCGATTCTTCCTTCTTTATTATTGATGATACTTGAAATTTCACTTGATAGATACATGTTCTCTAATTCTTTTTCACTTGCGACGAAGTTTGTTCCGTTGTCTGAAAACAAAGTTGTAGGTTTTCCTCTTCTAGCTATGAATCGTCTGAGAGCTGCTATGAACGTAGAGGAACTTGCATCTGTCACCAACTCTAAATGAATTGCTGTTGTTGTGAGACACACGAAAACTGCTACATAGGCTTTCGACTCTTCATTTGATGTTGATCTTGTTTTCAATCTTCGGTTACTTTTAATTTTAAATGGTCCACAGTAATCTACCCCTGTGTACTGAAACGGAAAAGATGCTTCAATTCTTTCGGCTGGTAATTCGCTCATAATTTGCTGTTGTGCTTTGAGATTAAATCGATGACAAATCATACAACTATTAATTACTCTTCTTATGGTTTTATTGGCATTGAGGAACCAATATTTACTAAATATTCGGCTGTGTAATAATTGTTGTGCAGCATGCTTATGCTGCAGATGAGCTGAAAAAATGATAATATTAGTAACATGATGATTATTTGGAAGCAGAATCTGATGCTTTTGACTGTACGGTAAAGTTGATTGTTGAAGTCTGCCTCCTACTCTAATGATGTCATCATCCAGAAATAAAGACAACTTCAAATACTGTTTTTGTTTTATGGGTTTATTATTTTTTAGATTTTTAAAAATATTTTTTAATTCTGCTTGCTGGAGAAACTTAATCCAATATATTTCTGCTTCTTGCTCCTCTTGTAGTGATGGAGTAGTAGTTGTGTTATTAGCATTATGGTTTTTAGTTTTAATTAATCTTATGAAATTATTTTTTGCTCTAATGATCCATGCTGTTTTTGATACGAGCGATTTGAAGCTGTTGTGTTTCTCATAATCGATAATTGGGATGGTATCTTCTAGTGCAGAAGTAGTAGTAGTTGTTTTTGTTGTTACGGTGTACACCTTTGCTGTTGATTTGATTTTCTTCTTGCGTTGTTTAGACTTGCTGAGATGAATACTTTCTTCTAATTTTGAATAGTCTAAAGTACCTGGAGTTGGTATTATTTTCAACTTAGATGACAGCCACTTAGTTCCTTCCCACCATAACAGATTATTAATTAAATTTGATGCTTCCAGTCCTCTTGAGATGATATCCGCAGGATTTTCTTCTGACATAATGTAATGCCATTCTTGAGGTGACGATAATTGATGTATTTTTTCTATTCGGTTGCCAACAAACATTTTCCATTTGTGAGGAGAATTTGCAATCCAATGCAATGTTGTTGAATTATCACACCAAAAATGTTGAGCACTTACTTGAATATTTAAAGATTTCCTGGCGTGATCCATAAGTTGAACTAACATCACAGCTGCTTCTAATTCTAATCTTGCTATAATGTCTTGATTCTTGTTTCGTTCGTTCAACTGCTTCTTGTGCACTAATTTAGTTTTGGACATGATGATTGATGATTTCCAATGGTGTTGTGACACTTGCTCTCGAAGGTAGACAACTACTCCCAATGCTTTTGTTGAAGCATCCGAGAAGCCGTGAAGTTCCATAATATTATTGTTGTTGGTTATAATGTTTCTGGCTATTTTTATTTTTTCAAGATGATGAAGTTGTTGTAGATAATTTATAAATTTTCTGTTTAAATCTTCCGGAATTTTTACATCCCATGAATTTGGATTTCCTTCAATTGATGTTGTGTTTATAAGCCAGATATCTTGTAAAATAAACTTGGCTACTACTATAACAGGTTGTAATAGACCTAATGGGTCGTATAATTTGAGAAGTAAGGATGCTACTTCTCTTTTCGTAAATTGATGACTAGTACTAATGTTGGGAATATTAATTATGAAGATAAAAACGTCTTCGTGTGAATTCCATGACATTCCAAGAGTTTTGATAGCTTCTTCATTTTCGTTGCTTCCTTCTTCAAAGGTTCTTGCGGATACTTCAATTTTTTCACTTTCTAGGTCTTTTAGTACTTCAACGGAATTCGACGCAAACTTACACAAATTAAATTTCCCTTTCTCTAACATTTCGTTTAACTCGTCTCTTAAATTAATTGTCTTCTGTTTTGTTGTGTTTCCTGTAACACCGTCGCACAGTGGTCCAGATGCAAGAAAACTGCGTCGATCTATTGGCACTTAAAATATTAAATGTCCATGAAATAACTACTTTAAGCCAATCTCTAGTATCAGGAGCACATTTTGTATCAAAGGAAAAAATTATTACTTAATTAGTTTAATTACAATTAATTCATGAACTTGCCACATTTCGTTCACTGTAATGTTAAATTTTTCAAATAGTGTAGCAAGTGACTCCCATCATATTCCAATAAACGGTGAACACAGCATTATAGCATGACAATTAAAGATAATTATCGATAAAAAATTGGCTGCTCATAGCTGCTCCTAAGAACAAAAATGAATTTCGAAAAATTTTGTTTTCTTTAATTTTGGATAAATATTACAATTATGATTTATCCTTGCGCTCTGCGGGATAAAAATTTTTTCAAGGTAGAAATGGAAAAAATGGAATTGAAGCTTAAAGTAAGTAAGAACTATTATATTCACTGTTATTTATATTCATTAGCGTTTGTACAAACTATTAATTGAATTTTGAATACCTTTATTAATGTAGTAATACAACAGAAAGATCTTTTTTTGCTATTATACTATAGACTAAGGTACGTAAAATATTCTTCTTGAGTACAGTTTCACATTTTATACTTTTTAAATATCTAGTTCATGTTTGTCTTTGCTGTAGTAAATGATACCACATATTCCTTTTATTTCATAAACAGGTAAAGAATATTGAACATTAATATCAAGCAAAAAGTGGATAGTACAAAGTCCAAGAATATGGAGCCCTGTGACAGTAGTTACGAGAGTGATTCAAGCATCGAAACTTTGTGGGACGAAGACCACTATCACCAATTACTTACAAATTTAAAATCAAATCAATGTTTAGAAGAAATTCAACCACTTTGCAATGCATTTAACCAAATAAAACATTATAAGGAGTTGGTGTTGCTCATGATTAACTTAGATCCCAAGCATCGGTTATCCGTAATTTTTAAAGAATGTTTGAAATGTTTCCATTTCAAGTTGTTGCCTCATCAAGAAGAAATTTTGAAGCAAAAACTCTCAAAATTTAAAAATACATTTGAATCTAAATGGAAGAAGAACCGGCGAATTTTCAGTCGTTTTGAGAAGAATGAAACTGGATGGCTAAATTCTTTCATTACCGTTCCTGAAACGTGGTTTTCGTTTGAGGAACAAAGGAAGATTCCCAAGAAAAAACGAAAAACAACAAGCTCGTCAACCGCTGAGCCTGATAAAATTCCTGGAGACAACAAAAAATTTACTGAGCTGAACAAACGAGATCAGCAAAAGGCTGTGCAGAAGGTAACTCAAAGGTTCTCTGCACTACCAACGACTGTTATTTTGAAATCAACACAACAGGTTTTGTCCAAGAGGGGGAGAAAATCAGAGTCATTGCTGATTAAGGGAATGCAAGAAAACTACAATTCAACACCACAAAAGCTGTCCACGACAAAAACTGAAATAAAAACACCAACTCAATATTCTGCAGATGAAGCCTTAGCTTTAATCCTGGAAATGTCTCTATCAAAATCATCTTACCAGCTCCTTCGAAGAAATGGAATCGAACATAATGCTAAGATTTATCCTTCATGGAATGACGTAGTCGCAGCAAAAAAATTGTGCTATCCCAAGGAAATTGAAGTAAAAGAAAATTTTGCCAAAGTCTCCCTTCAAAACTTGCTGGATCATACAACTCACAGACTTTTTCAGCTCCAGTTTAACGTTATGTCGTGTTACTTTGAAAATAAGAAGGATCAACTTACGTGCACCCTCTTTGCCACTTATGGTTTCGACGGATCGTCCGGACATTCCCGGTACAACCAGACTTTTGTAGACGAGCCATCAAGTAAATCCGACGAAACTCTGTTTGCTACGACAGTGATTCCGATGCGAATTGTGGCTTCAAATGGCGATATTCTATGGCACAATCCAGTCCCACAGTCAACTCGTTTTTGCCGGCCATTAAAACTCGAATTCATCAAGGAAACAACAAAAACAATATTGGACGAAAAAAATTCGATTCAAAAAGAAATCCAATCTTTGATGCCCACAAAAGTTAAAGTTGGAAGCTCTGAAATTTCAGTGAATTTTGATCTAAGCCTTACCTCAATCGATGGCAAATGTTTAATGGCGATTACAGGAGTCACCAAATCAAGTCAATCTTGTCCAATTTGTGGAGCTACACCAAAAACATTTAACGATTCAAAAAATCTAGAAAATTCCAAGTTCAAACCTAAGAAAGAGGCTCTACTTCACGGAATCAGCCCTCTACATTGTTGGATCAGGCTAATGGAATTTTGTTTAAAACTGGCTTATAGAAAACCTGGAGGTGCTTATCCGGTTACAAGGTCTGAGCACAAAAAATTGTATGCAGAAACCAAAATAAAAATCCAGCAGAAATTGCGCGATTTACTAGGAATTTTAGTTGACGTCGTGAAACAAGGATCTGGTACTACAAACAACGGCAACATGGCAAGGAAAGCATTTCAAAATTTTGAAGAATTTGCCCGTATCCTTGACATTGATAGTACTTTTGTATGGAACCTGTACATAATTCTTGTTACAATGTCTTCGCAACTACCAATCGACTCTCAAAAATTCAAGCATTTCTGTTTGGAGACCTACAATCGTTATATCAGCCTATATAAATGGCATCCATTGTCCGTAACACTTCATAAAATTTTAATACATGGCTCCGAAATCATTGAAGTAAGCAAATTGCCCTTAGGATTAATGAGCGAAGAAGCTGCCGAGTCTCGAAACAAGATTTATCGACAGGATAGGGAGCATCATGCCCGAAAAATGAGCCGAGTTCTGAATGTAACAGATTTTTTTAATCGAGGCCAAGAATCTTCTGATGTGATAATTTCCAGTATTTTTCTATCATCCAGAAATCCAAATAGGCACCGTTTTCAACTTCCAAAGGAGGTATTGAATTTGTTGGCTGAGCCTGAAATTCCAAAAGAATCATTACATGGTGAGGTTTGCCGTAAAAAATTATTTTAACTTTTTATTGAATGCAGATTTTTTCGAGAATTTCGAAAATTTCCCTTAGAAAACCATGTTACCAAATCATGACAATTTTTGATGAAATTTTCATATTTTATCCAAATCACATCAAAATTTTTTAAGATTTTTTCCAAAATCGAGTCAAAATTTGACCGGATTTTTTTCTAAGGGTTAATCATTTTCTTATTTATTTCCGCAGCTGTGTCTCAAGCTTGGCAGGTTCCATTAGCAAGCTCGGGAAATGACCCGGATTTTTTCAGCGTTTTGGATGACCTTCAGTTAGAGGAAGACTCTGAAGAAGACGACGAATGTTGATTTCCTCATTTTCAGTTCATTTTGAAAACGTTTTGTTTGTACGCTAAGCCCATGTAGGCAATCAATACAATTTATCCGTTTTGTTACATTTATGATACAAAATATTGCTTTTTCTTATGTACTGCGTTAAGAATTAATGGTTTTTTGAGAGCATTTTTGAAAAATACAGGCCATTACACGTTTTTCATGAGTATTTTTTAATATTTTGCTTATTTTGTATACTTTTGAACAAGTTGGCATTCTTGTTTTGCACAAATGCTGTGAAAACGCAAAAAATCCGAAAAAATCCGAATTTCGGAGATAAGCAATTTTCAAAAATTAAAAACACCGTTTCTATAAAAATCTCCGTATTTTTTTACACAAATTAGGCAGGTTTTAACCTTAGAAAGACAACCCGTTTGAAAAAACGTTTTTACCAGGTACTTGGACCACTGTGCGTCGTCGATGTAGAATTCTTCTTTTATTGCTGTTGCTGCTGCTGGATACTTATCTTCATAATCATAAGAGAGTTCAAATAATGTTCTTACTGCTAGAAATGGTGCTGGTTTTATACCAAAGGGAAGTCTCTGAAATTGATATGTAATTATTTCTCCATTTTCCCACCACACAAATCTTAAGTACTTTTGATGATCTTCATGTATAAGTATTTGATGATACATTGCTTCGATGTCGCATGATAATGCATACTTTTTTAATCGGAATCTCATTAAAGTTGATGTCATAGGAGGCTGAAGAGTGGGGCCTTTAGCTAAAATATCATTTAATGATTTTCCTGTTGATGTTGTGGCCGAAGCGTCAAACACAATTCTCATTTTTCCTGTTGATGGTTTGTATACGGGATGGTGAGGCAAATAATTTTGATCGTTTCCATCTGCTTTTACTTGATCATTTGAAACTCGAACTATGATATTATTTTGTTTCATTTTACTTATTTCGTTTGAGTATTTTTCCTCTACTATCGGGTCTTGATTTAGTTTGGTACGAAGAGAATAAAGACGACTAATTCCCTGGTTTCTTGAATTACCGAGTGAATCTGCTGGTTGTGCAGGTGAAAGGTAATTTATTTCCATACCTCCCTTCTTCATTTCTGTATTTATTTAACTTGAACTGATTTTCGGAGAATGATTCTTCAAATGTCTGTATATTTTCTCCAGGTAGAGCTTCTTGAATACAGAATTTGCTAAAATCATTGGATATTGATGTATGGCAACTATTTGCTGAGGTTGATGTTGAAGAATTTAACTGACCACCCATTATAATATATCCTAATGTTGTGTTCAGGGCAATTAAATCTTCTTCAACTGCTGTTATCTTGGCTGGCAAGATGATATCAGCGAAAACCTTGACGCTGAGAATTCCATTTATTTTATTCTTCTTCATAAAATATGGATCGGCTAAAATAATATTATCCATTATTGATGGAAGTTTTAAGACTTGATTGTCTGAAATTTGTATTTGCTTTGATTTTTTACTCTTCGTTTTTTCAAACGAATCAATAATATGAAATTCATAAGATTGATTCCAATTATTATGCCGGGAGTGAAGTTGTGTTGTTAGTTGACCATTAGTTTTCCCACAGAAAGTTGATGCTATTCCTTTCAAGGTTATAAAAGAATCCATTCTTTTTATGTTGAGGATTTTACTACAGGCTTCTGATATTAGATTAACTTCACTTCCCGTGTCCATGATAAACTTAAACGGATGTTGTTGACCATGACTATCTGTAAGATTTGCGATGACTGTTGGGATGATAATTTCCTTCTTCAGATAAACTTCTTCATCATTGTGAGTATTAATTTCTTTTAAATGCTGTGGAGATTGATTTGATGTTAATTCTTCTTGTTGTGTCCATTTCACATTGGCTGACTTTTTGCTGTTGTTATTCGATGGAGGGTGAAGCAAACTTGAATGCTTATCTTTGCATGAATCTTCGCAAAACGATTTCTTTTTGCAATCTTCTGTTGAGTGGTGTTTATAGAAACAATTATGACACAATTTTTCCTTGTTGACAAATTCCAGCTTTTTGTTGTAGTTGAGTTTTTTAAAGTTCTCACACCTTACAATAAAGTGATCTTCTTGGCAGAATATGCATGGTTGATTCTTCTTAAAGTTACTGTTGCTGTTGGAGGAGGACGACGATGATGCTGAGTTGTTGTTGTTGTGTTTACTTTTATTTTGTTTAAAAGATTTATCAGCTGCATCTTCACCGTTGTTGTTGCTGGGATTGTCAGTGTTGGTTCTACTGCTGTTGTTGTTATTGTTATTGATTATTTTCTTTTTAGGCTTAACATCTATAATTGAATGAGCCTTCGATAAAAGAAAATCTAGAAATTCTTTGAGAGTTGGAATTTTGTTGTGAGCTAATTTTGACTCGAATTCTTCTCTTATTCGTTCTTCTAATTTTCTTCGCATTTGATAAACTATCATTAAGTCCCAACCATTAGTATTTACTCCTAAAGCTTCGAGCGCCTTCAATGTTGAGTTAATTCTAGTATGGAGGGCTAGTAAATCTGTGCTGTTGGTATTGTTGATGAATTTATGAGTGAGTAAGTTCTGTAGATATAAATAGGCTGTTGTTCTTTCATGAGAGAAGGTTTCAACTAGGGACTTGTAGGTAGAATCATAATTGTTGTTGTCAAGTAGAATGTGCATCACGGATTCATGAGCAACTCCCTTTAACTTTGACTTCAAGATGCTGAGTTTCTCACATTTTTGAATTGATGTATTATGAACTTGAGCGTCGAACATTTCCTTGAAATGGGGAAAATCGGTGAAATTTCCAGAGAATTCAGGTACATTCTTCCCGATATTTGATGATGATGATAATCCTGCCGCTGCTACTCCGGCTGCTGCTGCTGCTTGCTTGGACTTTTCATCTTCATATTTGATTAAATAAGAATTAATTTTCTGACTTAATTTTTCTAATTCGTCTAACATTGGATTTATCTTATCAGTCTCGACTTTTCGTTGAGTTGAATCCGTAATTTCTAAGAATATTTGCTCCTTGATATTCTCAGCTTTTTGAGTTAAAGATGCAACTTTCTTCTCATAAGACTTGACTTCCTCATGCTTCAATGGATTATCGTCCGTCCCTTTGTTAATCTTTAATTTAAGTCTTGCACCTTCATCTTTGATAAATTCAATAGATGAGTGAATTTTATCTGTTGACATTGTATTTTGCTGTTGTTTTGGTGTTGGTGTAGTTTTTGTTTCTTTTTCTTCTTTTCCTTCCTCTTTGGAATTGCTGTCGTTTGATGAAGATGATAGAGATTCTGGGGTAAAAAAATTAAATCCTCTTTGTCGTTGAGTCAACAAATAATGTGAGGATATAAATTTTTCTGATTTTTTAATTTCTTCACTAGTTGCTGAAGTTTTGAAGAAACGAAGATGTTCCTTTGCTAGTCGAGTTAATGTTGTTTTTAAAAGACTATGCTCAAAATTCCAATCATCTGGGAATTTTATTTCGATAGTTTTTGTTGCTGGATTTGATACAACATGAATATTATCTTCTTGTTGTTTTTGTTGCTGTCGGACTTTTCTTTCTATTGTCTGTAATATTACTGGAGGGCGTTTTTCTTCTGTTAAATCAGTTCTTGATCTTGTTGAATGTGCAGAAGATGAGTCTTGCTGATTTTCTCCATTCATTTGATGGTTGTTAGAATTCTTTACTCATGACCATGGATTTGATATAAAATAAATTAATATTTATTACCTAAATTTAGGTATTTAAAAGGCTTTTAAGATGAATGTTGTCCAGGTCCAAGGCTGAATATCCAAAGTTAAAAGTCCATCCAAATGGGAAGATAAAGACCAAATTTCCACTGTCCAAGATCCAATTTTCCAAGTCCACCAAATAATATGATTGTCCACCTTGGCAAATAATTAAAAGGTTTAGAGTCAAATGGAGGGAGTATAATAAGTGTAGTTACTTATCTATTAAAATTAGATAATCCCACGATGAATATGACTCTCCAAGGGCTGGTTTCTCCAATTCTTTGATGACAGAAAAGTCCTTTATTTGATGTATTATAAGTAGGTAGTAGGTAAGTTGCTGAACAAAGGGAACCCGCGTTGAATATATTATATATTATATTACTACTAGGCTTCTTTGTCCTGACTAACTAAATATTGCTGTGTAACTTTATACAACTATCTGCTTTGTGTGTGTGCGTTACTAATCTGAATATTATGTAGATGACGATTGCTGGTAATTTTCCACTCACAAACGAGCGGAGTGCTGATATTTGGTATTGATTTTTTTTAACTGACAATAACTGTAGTTTTTGATTGCTAACTACCTTATTGATTGCTGATTAAAGTAGTAAACTATGAACTTTTGATTGCTTAATTCACAATTCCTATCTTTAAAAACTTTTGACGGGGAGCCATGTAATGAATCTACTCAAGATCTAACTACAAACGGTGCTTTGAAAATAGTAAAATCAAAAGGTAGAATCACCAACAAAGAAATGACTTAAATATTAATTTAATTGATGCTTGATGATTAATATTGAAGACACTTCGTAGATGTAGATTGTAGATTTGTATTAAAGCTAAAATATTTATTTCAACAAACACAACATACACGCACACACACTTTCTACAATGTATATTATTTCTGTAGGAGAGAACTATCTTGCTGTGTTGAAGTTCTCTGAAGCTCTGCTAGTAAAATTCTATTCTTCGTGCTTGCTTGATATTTTATATTAAGTATTTACTTACTTAAACTAAGCGAGTGAATATGAAGCTGTCAACACAACTTTACACAACACTCTTTCTAAGTTATAGTATATAGGAAAGGT
>JAQIVE010006715.1:0-11226 GCA_034698285.1 Sminthurinus bimaculatus | reverse complement strand
AAACCGAAAGGACAAATTATGTATATTACATATCTGTTTAAAATAATTTGTCACATCATCTCATGCTCGTATTTGTGTGTGTTGTGTGTGAGAAATAAGAACTGAGAACGAAGTCGTATCATCTGTATAAATTTCAAGAAGACACGAACAACGAAAGGATGCGGGAAAAGTGGGCAATTTCTGCAAAAAATGTCAACTATATCGAGCTTAAAACTTGGCGTTCAAAAATTATGACAGATGTGATGGAGAGAGACGAAAGTCATTTTTTTCTCTTGATGCAGGGATCATCATCGTCATTATATCATACATACGTCATTATGTCATACATATGTAATATGTACATATAAAAACGAAACAAGAAAAAGAAGCGGAACCAAATGACATTTAAAATTTTCAATGTGTATACTTAATAGATACGTACATAAAGTATAAAGTTTGCATGCTATGATAATATGATATGATATGATTTAGCTGGCACAAATCCTGAGTGGTTTTTCTGTCTTGGGGTTTTTATGAGCTCATGAAATGCTTTAAACTTGGTTCATAGTGTATGTAAGTACAAAAGTACATGTGTATAAAGTATATGTACAGTTTGATGCATTTAGATGCATCCAAAACTACCTATTACATATATATGTAGTATCATAATATCACATCGTATGATATCCAGAACCAGAAGCACAACAAAATGAGAACATGAATAAATATCCAGAATGTATTTATGTTTTAGAAATGCAGTGTCGCTCTTCTGCTTCTTCTGCTTCTTAATTTCGAGCTCCTTTTTCCTTATGACAACAGTGTGTGTGTATAGTGTATAGATACTCAAATTATGAGGCCTTGAATTTTGAACAGCTTTTACCGTACATAATAAAATAATACAAGTAACTCGAGTTTATTCAAAAGAATAAGTAGGGAACAGAAAACAGAACAGAACAGAACAGAGCTTGGACATTTTGCTGCAGGCATAATCACAATATTTATATTTACATTTTCGTGTATGATAATAATAAAAATAAAAATAATACTAATGGTCATATAATAATGATGATGATGATGATAATAATAACATGTGGAGCCTCAATCCTCAATCACTGTTTTACTATGTAGATAGATATTTATATTAGCAGATTTTTTTCCAATTCTCTCTCCTCTCTCTCGTATGTCCAAATAAATTTTTTACACAATAATTTATTGCCATTTGCAGCATGTGGAAATGCACTTGTGTGCATATTACATGTTACTTTTATTTAAGCATCTTGAGAGCTGCCTCTGTTTTTCTGTTTTCGGTGTGTGTGTGTGTGTGTGTGTGTGATGCATAAAAGAGCGAAAGAGAAAAGACGTCAGTAGTCAGTATAGTAAACCCTTGGGATTTGTTTCCTAATGTTTTGTCTTTAGATGTGGTCGTGGATTTAATTTACTTTCGAGAGGTGTGTAATATTGATAATGTGTCTGTATTCTGTATGTACCCGTGTGTTTACAAATATGTGCATACGTACGTGTATATTATTATTTATAGATAGGATGAAGTAAGATGTGATGTCGGGCTTCTCTTCCTCATGGTTGTAATTTTAAATGAGTGAGTGAGTGACTGAGTGACTGAGTTGGTTACGGGTTAGCTATTTCAATTTTTAATGGTTCTTGTTCACGTTTGTAAAGTTTATGCTAAAATTAAAATTGAGAGGCCTCGAAACTTGACGGTTTTTTTATATTATGATGTGTTCCTCTCCCTCTCCAGTATGCATAAAATTATGTCATTTCATGCATGTGAAAAAATATGTACAATACATATACACAGTAAATACACACGATGCATTTCTCAAGGATTTTGCACACAGCACATTCACTTTTTATCGCTCACATTAAATGCATTATTCGGCATTCGGCGTATGTACTTAGTTTTTCCTTTACTTTTTTGTGCTTGAGAAAGATTATCGATTTTACAAAATTTACCACACCGTAAATTATATTACGTATCTTGTATGTACATACATGGGTTTGTAAGCATTTATTCCGGTGTTTAAAAAACTTGGACGAAAATGCATACACAGATGTTTTTTAAAGTATCTTTTTTAATATTTATGTAGATGACATTTTTTTTGGACAAACTTCAGATTTGTAAAATATCATCATGTTCATCCAATGACGCAAATGCGGATGAATTATGAGTATATGTATATACATATATAGCTGCGATAATTATTTTTAATTTGAATCCACCTCGAATTAATTAATGTAGTGAAAAAAATGATGGTCAAATCATTCAAAAACTTTTTTTTCTAATGGGAAATGACGTGATTTTTTAACTATACACTATACACACGACTGTTGATGAAAAGTTTTTGGTTTTTGGCAAATTCAAAACAGGTGCACAGGATCCAAAAGTTTTGCAGATGTACCTACTTTTGGTTTTGGTAGGCCATGTTCTTACGCAACGTTTCAAATCTTCACTTCCTGAGGTTTATCTTTATCTTGGTTCTTGGTTCATGATGCTCTAATTTTACTGTACCCTAAACCTTAACCATGTGTGTGATGACAATACATACGTAATTATTTATATTATACATAATACACACAAAAGTTTGCTGTCGCTTCATTAACTCCTCGCCAAAAGTCGGTGAGAGTATAAAATACAAACATTGTTGCATTAGGTCGGAATCGGAATCAACGTTCAAAGTCGGCCTAATATGTACCTACGTTTTTGCTTTGTGGATGACAGAGCTATTATCATTATTATCATTAGGGATTCGCAACAGACGGCAGACGAAAAAACGTGGTTTCAATTTGGAGTTAAACTTAGAATTGGTGTTAGTGTTGGCGTTGAGGTAAAATGTTGTTTTTTTTCACTGTACAGTAAAATGGCTGTACAGACTTGACAAGCTTTCTTCTTCTCTCTATGTATATTATTTTTTGTAGCATTTTCATAGTGAAGGACAGCACCAAAGCTGAGCTTTCCAGGAAAGCTCAAAATAGTATAATATTTATCTACATTTTTACTCCTAGTAATAATACATCTTATAATATTATAAAAAATAATGAGGATCGAGCACCGAGGAAATGGAGAAAAGTGCCTTCGAAAAGAAGAGTTATGACTCCGTCATTTAAGTAAGCAATTTGCACCTCAAACAAATATCTCTGTCTATAGGTTGTGAATTTTCATGAATTTTATATGTATAAGAAGAGCACTTCAATAATAGAGCTTCTTCTTCTTCTCCATGTAAAATGTACTACTGGATGCAGTTGTTCGTACATTATACATTTTACGCATTACCTAAAGAGTTTGGGTTGAAATTGAAGTTTTGGAGCTACATCTCTTGCACAGTGTTGGTTGGGCGTTGAGGTAAAGGCAAAAAGGAGAGAGAGAGGCAGACAGACAGACAAAAGGGAAAAGGAACGTGCAGAAAGTTGTTGTCAAGTGCATGTGCATTCACCATTAAGACTTAACGTGCCATCCTTTCTCTCTCTTGCCTTGCCTTTTTTACTGTACATTGTAAAATACATTGTCTATTTTGCTCTCTATTTCTCTCTCGTTTCTCGTCCCTCCCTGATTGATGTCCAGTACCAGCAACCAAGACCACATACATAGTAACAAGTAGCAACGAAAGCACTATCTGAGACTGACGTCAGAAGGAAAAAGAAAAGGAATGAAAAAGGAGCAACTTTAAAAAAGTAAAAAAAAGTTTTCTCTCACAGTTTATATACAGAGACGTGCACATTGCACACACATGCCAATAAAGAAACTGGAAATTCAGTTGCGTGTATGTATTCAACTTTATTGCTGTAAATGCATAATCTAACATTTATACATACATACATAGATAGATATCTGCAGGAACACGAAAAAGGGATGAAAAAGGAAAATTTTGTGTTTTTGACGGGCGAAACCGGGTTTCGCCGAATTTCCTAATACTTTAGTACAAAGTTTCGATTTTCGAAACATTCAGGTTATGGAGAAAGTGGAGCTCGACACTTTGTCTACCCTTAGAAAAAACAGCTTAAACAATCTCATAAAAAGTTGACGAGATTTAGCAAGTTGACAATTTTTCAAAGATTTGACAATATTGACAATGTTTGAAAAGATTCGACAAGATTGACGATTTTTGATGAGATTTTGACAAGATTGACAATTTTTGATGAGATTTGGCAAGATTGACAATTTTTGATGAGATTTGGCAAGATTGACAATTTTTGAGAAGATTTGACAAGATTGACAATTTTTGACGAAATTTGGCAAGATTGACAATTTTTGAGAAGATTTGACAAGATTGACAATTTTTGATGATATTTTCATGATATTTCATCAAAAGTTGATGGAAATTGAGATTAAATATTTTCGACCAAAATCGTGTCGAAATTTCAAGAGAGTTTTTGACAAATTTTTTTCTAAGGGAATTCTACGTGTTACCTTTGTATTTGAAAGTTTTTTGAAACTAAGGAAAAAGCATACCTGTCGAATACATAAAGTTAAAGTTTCATTTTTGAGTTTGATATTGGACGAATGACGAAAGGGAAAGAAAGGGTTTCAGAGGGAGAATTCATGTCAAATTCAGATTCCAAAGTCTTCAACTACGTAAGACGTAAGACACTAGACTCAAGATTTGTCTAGGGTCTAGACTGTGAAAAAAGTGGTGAAACAAAGTTTATAATAATATTATGTATGCTTTTGTAACAGGAACAAGGAACAATGCAAGTTTGTTAAAAACTTTGTCCATTCTGTGTGCTCCAACTTTTTTGCTGACGGTTTAAAAATAGTTTCTTTTCTCCCTTCCTTTTTCATCGAATTCAAATACTACACATGTATGAGATATGAAGAATCCAATCTAATCCCGTGGTAAATTTTGTTAACTAGTTAATACGGGGAAATAATTAAAGAGTTGGAGTTGATGGACAAAGTTTGCGTCCTTTGCGTTCCTCACTCGCGTTGTGTGGGTTGCTTGTTCACTTTAAGTAATATTACTTACTTACTTACTTACTTACACACTCGCGTCATTTCACTTAATGTCAATGTCAATGGAACGATGAAGAGTTTCAATAAAAGAGCGCATAATTGCAATTAATTTTAAATGGGGAACGTCCAGTTGGATGTAGAATGTAGAGATTGATAAGAATTGGACACATACATATACATAAATGCATACATAGAGAAAAATTTATATGCATACAGCTAGAACTAATTCTCTGCGTTGAAGTTGAAGCATTAGTTATAAAAGTTGATAATATAAATAGTATAATCATTGTGTGCTAGTAGTACAAGATACAAGAAGAGCATTTTTGACGATTTGATGACCGTGGCCTACGATTTTCTGTTCAAATTCAAATATGTAGTAGGGAAATTGTTTGAGAACAGAATAACGTCTCAACCTCAACACAACAAATAATAATATGTAATCGTTTTAACTCACTGACGTCCGCTTGTGGTAACCTCTGGCCCTAAAATCGGCCGTCTTGAGTTAAATTGAGCATTTTTCTGTCTCTCTCCGTCAAAACTAAGCTAAGGTTGAGGAAAAGGATTAAGAATAAATGTCCGTATCGATGTAAAGTATGCACGTAAATGATGTTATTGTAGGAAACTAAAAGGGTTCGTAATACAAACTTTTTTTAGTGCATGTTAATTAAAAATTAAATGATGTAATGTCATTTAATTTCAATGAGACTGCCGCATGTACAAGTTCAATGCCATTAGTGCACCATAATCCCGATAATCGTGCGTCTACTATACAGTATACAGATCTGTATTTCTATTAATAGTCTTCAGTATTCAATTAAACTAATTCTGAGATTCAAGACGATTAAGTTGCGTTATGGGGATAATTTTGGTAGTAAAAAATGATTATTGGACATAAGAAAAGAAAAAGAGTCAGACGTCAGACATCAATATATCCATTATCCGTAAATCGTAAATTCAAGGGGAAAAAGATCCTCCTATGAATTTTTTTCGGAAAAGTGATGCAATTAAATGTCGCGAGTCAAAATAATAATCAAATACCTATTGTATTTATGTACTATGTACATGTATTTTTTTCTTTACAGCTCCCGCGAATAGATATTGATCGGAACGCTCCCTTGTCATTGTCGTCGGACGGTGAGGATTTAATTTCAGCACACATCACAACCTCATCCTCGACATCATCGTCATCCACTCAGGTCGAGGCGTCCCCGGCTGAAAAGAAGGTAAGCAGAATTTTTTTTGCATATTATACTTAATTATTGTAGTTTCATCCTGCTCATGCATAGAAAAGAACGGATTTTATTTTTAATATCGGATAGATTTGAAAATTATCTTGGAGAATGTCGAGTCTAGGTCTGACAATATGTAACAACAAGGATAAGAAATAAGAAACCAGAAAATACATAGAAGGAGATCCAACCGAAATGGAATAGAGAGTCAAGAGAGTTTTTAGTTATTGTACAGGGAAAAATAGAGGAGAGAGGTGAATAGTCTTTTGACGGTGTAATTTATTTGTTTACTTGCAACTCTTGTCTTTGGCTTGAGCACATTCACCAGTCACTAGTGTATATATGTGTGTAAGTATTGTATATTATTGTACATACATAGGACATGTTTAGAGTAAAACCATGTTTGATGTTCCTCGCTTTTGTTCTTTCGGTCAATATGATGTGGATGTGGACATACATTGTATGAAGTAAATATGTACAATGTACAATAATGTGCCAATCCACAAAGACTTGTTCTTGTCGATTCTTGTTCAAGAATCGACACGTGTGTGTGTACATTGTGTGTGCATTGTGTTGAACGGGGAAAAGACGGAAAATAATACATAGTTCATGACTAGTATGTAACCAGACTTGTCCATTGCATTGCACATTGCACTGCATTCAGGCATGAGACTTTTTATTCAAGTGGATTAAAATTCACATCTTTTTTCAACTTTTTCCTGGTTATCACACTCCACTCGTCGATGTATGTAGTATGTATATTGTACAAACAAGCTACAAATATCGTACACATAATTTAAAATGTACTCTTTTGCGGTATAGCATAACACATCTTTAAGTTGCAAGGATTGGATTGCGACCTTCTCAATTGGAATGCATAATATTTCGCTTTTCAGCTCGCCTTTTTCCTCCATGATAATATGACATTTTTGGCTCTGACTTTGAATTTTTGGTTTGTATTCCTGTATCTTGTACATCTACTATCTACATATTATAATATGTTGTGGTGTTATGCAAATTATTGAATGAGGATGATGGATGATGACCAGTCTTAGAATGGAGTGAATTTCATCTTTTTAAATTCAAGTTTAATTCTACACTTAACATGTTATTACATTAACCTTATAGCCATGAACGTGAACGTGAAATGCTAGTCGTCGAATGCTGCGATTGCGATGCAATCGACATCCAAGTTAATATGTATGTGTGATAAATATTTTGTAATATTACGTACATACATAGTTTGTTGTACATGGTGATAAAAAAATTGTGGCATCGTCTATATGTGTATGAAAAAATAATTTATGCGATGGTAAAGAAAACGACAAAAAATAATACAAAATGGAGAATAATTAAAATCCAAATTCCCTTTTAGGCTGCACTAGCACACGCAAACATAGTCGGGAATAGCAAAAATAATAATAACAATGGGAGCACATAATAATAATAACTGCAAGAATAGCTGTGAGCGGACGCTGAAATCTCTACCGGAATTTCGTCAGACAATTACATGCATACATATTATGTATTACACATTGTATACATACAGATTCATTGTGTTGTTTGTTTGCATAATACTTACGTATGTATGTACATTAGGGAATATTTTTCGCCTTTCCTCGCTGGTCCTGAGCACTGGAGTGGCGAAAATTTTCAATCTAACAATAAGTATTAAATAGGGAATTGGACCACCATTTCTTAGTATTTCAACTTTAACATTCAGCTTGGAGTTTGAAGCCTACACATTGCATTGCACATTCGACATTTAATACTCAACTGAATTCTCAAGCGTGCTGTTTTGATGCGAATCGAACCCGGCACCCGTCGTTTGATGTTTGCTTTATTGTATGTATGTACATTGTACTGTACATACTGTCTTGCGAAATTGCTTTCTTTGGGAAAACTTTCTTTTTAAAGGAAAAATATGCAGCGTATATGTAAAATGAAAAGTAAGTCGTAGAGTAGGTCTATATATAATATAATATTATATTATATATTATATATAAATTGGCGCCAGTTGCTTGATTTACAATAGTTAGTTCAAGTGGATCCTCAAGAAACTCATAATATATTTCAATTTGTGACAAATTCTGGAAAATTAAAGGTTGTTGGAAAAACACGTATTATTGTACGTTGCCTTGGTGTACAGTGTACAGAGTACACATGACCAATTCTAATGGACCTGACGATGAGGCATTTAATTGCGTGTGATTTTGTGAATTTTATATTATGCATTCTGCATTCCTAGTCTTCTGCATGACATTTCATAATAATAGATGGGTTTTTGTTCTTGTTTATTCACACTCACACACAAACTGTTACTGGAAGCTCAACTCAATTTAGCGACTTTCTTCCTCTTCATACAGTCAGAATGGAGATTTGAGGATCAGGATCAGGATCATGATGATGATAATAATGATAATCTGGTAGTATCTGGCACTGCCCTACTGCCTTTCACATCATATATAATATGCTTCTTATTTACATAAAAGATCTTTACCATTCTACTCCCTGACAACTGCAAAAAAGCTCCAGCTGTACTGACATATGTAATAGTTTTTTGAAGTAGTACATAAGTATAAAGTTGTTGTACTAAGATCGTAAGTATACGACGGAATGGCAAATGGTAATTTCCATCTGAATTGCTGTGTCAAGTATTTTCTTTGTTATTTCCTCAATATTTCATTGAACTCGTTTTGCATTTCTATTTTCTACTCTCTTCGTCTTTCTTTCTGCACTCTGTGTATGTATGTATGTATGTACTGTAACGTAATTGCAAATTGCGATCCCAATCGTTTGTATTACACATTATGTATGTTCAGATTCTGCGGGTGCACATCTGGAATCTGCAAACTTGAAAGTGTAGGCATCGGACATAACTCTTTGTCACTCTCCTTGAAGTCTCCTCTTTTTTTGGAAATTGCGTATTTAGCTTTCTTGGAGTCAATTGCCTCCTTTCTCTCTGAATAGGTGGATCTTGTATTTTTATTTCGTTTCGAACTTACTTATGATGGTTTTCCATGTACCTAATTGAAAGGCTTGTAATTTAAATTTAAATTGTATTGAACAAAAAATATGGAAAAACAACAACTACAGTCTTAATTTTTTTTTCTGGGTTTCTATTTTCCAAAAAATTTACGTGTTTTTATTTGATTTTTGATTCTGTATCGGTTTTGATTTTTGACCGAATGCAAAATACGATACTAATTATGTAAAAAAATCCCCATTATTTTTAATGTATGGCAAATTGCAGCCGTAATGTACTTACTACTTACATAGAATGAAGAAGATTCACGTGCTGACTGCATTTATTGGTTATTGATGAGTGAAACAGTAACATTGATATTGTTATTATTATTATTGATGACGACAGCCTGTGTCAAAAAAAACAAAGTGAATATATATTCACTTATTGAATTGAAAACGGCTTACGTGCATATATAGTAGATCGTAGCACTGACGTGTAAAATGTAACATGTAAATGTTAAATGTTAGGTATTAAAAGTGCAATGCGAAATGCAAGTGTGGATTTTATTTAGAGGATTTGACGGGTGAAGCGTCAGTATGATGAAGAAAAAAAAGGATTTGAAAACAGGTTTAGCTCACGTTTTGCAGATAAATAAAAAAAAATATGCTTGAGAAACCTTCCTTATTACTTATTACGGTATGTAGTAAATATGTGTGTTATTATTGGTACATTTATACGTTTGTTATTTGTTGTCAACAAGTTACATAAACAGCTTCAGGTCATTTCATCAGTTGATCGATTTGTTATTGTAGGAATTAAGTAAGTATTTAAGTATAGTAAGTATCTCAAATGGTTTTGTATTTTTTCTTAAATAATATTATTATACTCAAGAAATTCCTAATATTTTTGCTATTAATCCTTGTTGTTGATAAAAAAGGGATTTGTGGTCACAATTTTGTATTTTATATTTTGTCACAGTTGGACATAGCGAGTTATCAAATTTAGTTGATTACTTATAAATAACAAATAAGCCGTTCAATGCTCTTGTGATAGAGCAAGATATTTATTTATTAGATGATGTGTCTTAAAGGTTTTATACTTACTTGCGTTAGTTGCGTTTCGGAGACTTTTAAAAAATCTTTTGAAACCTTGTTAAAGAACTTTTATGCTAGCTTATACTTTCGGGCATTTAAAAAATTATGTTTATAGAGTGTAGGTACAAAGGCTGGGAATAAATTATTTGCTGCATGTATTATTTACTTTCCTGTAAAGATGCTTTAAAATTTCAGCCCAATATTGTACGTAATGCAGTTTAGGCTTTCAGTTTCAGTCTAATATGTAGTATTTAGTAATAAGAGTGAGATAATAGTTAATAGCATTTCGTGCCAGTGTCAATGGATTTTCATTTGGACTCCTTTCAATTTTTTGGAAGCTGTTCTTGCTCTTCGATTGTTCTGTGGCAATCTTGTGCTTTGTATACATGTATGTGCGTACAGAGTACAGAGCTGTCTCTTTACTCTTTTCACTCTCTGTACATATTATGTGTGTGTAGTGTGTAGTTTGTACTTGTTTCGGTTTTATGGCTTTCCCGTATTCACAATGTTCTTTTCACTGTTCACTATGTATGTATTACAACTGGAGTTTATGCTCCTGAATTTTCTTTCGTTCTTTTCCCGTACATTGCATTGCATTGCATCAGCTCGTGTTCGTTCACCTTCCTTGACTTTTATGGGTTTTACCCAACAAAAAGTGCATTTTCCATTTTCTTTCAACGTTCAATGTTCAATCTGCTTGGAGCGTCAGTTTTTGAACACGGGAAATAAAATTATGGGAATTTTGTGTGTAAAATGTTTCATTTCCCTTCTTTTCTACTTTTCGTCTTTTACTAAAATGCTCACTGTTGAACGGGTTTTGGTCGTACTTTCAAAAGGCTTCAGTTTGATACGTTTCCTCACATTTTTGTAACATTAAGGCTATATAATATGGAGATCAGTGTGATTCTGGGATAATTGATGTCACTACTGTAGATTCAGTCTAGAATATTGCGACAAATAAGGAACTAAAAAGCCATTTGTATCTCATTT
>JAQIVE010006714.1:0-11226 GCA_034698285.1 Sminthurinus bimaculatus | reverse complement strand
TTATATTTCTATTTACATGTGTATAATATATAATATATGCATAAACAATAAAATATAATATATTGACAGCCATGTGGCCTAATTTATCTATGGGAAAAAACAAAAGTTTTCAGTGGCACCTAGCTAAAACTTTCAAAACATTACATATCGACTATTTTACTTGGAACTTGTATCATTATTTCCAGACTGTCCTTGTATAACGTAGTAATGCTGCTATGTTCACTTGTGTTTCCCCTATTTTTCATTGATATGTTTCTCATTCAACAGAGGATCGTAATTGCAAATCCTGTCTAGATGGGCGTCAAATACTACTTTTCCATAATACCTACCTGTCATAATGTGTCATCTATTGAAATAACTCATCCAACTCCTGTGTATAATATAGCATAATAATTTAGATTTTAAAAACTGACTAACAACTGAAACCCTTCTATGCAAAATAAAAGCCACAGGTAGTTTGTTGCTGGTATGCCTGCATAATATTTATTACGATTTCCTTTGTACGTTTAAAATGGATACTCCTAAACTAGGTAACAACTTCCAGATTTGGGGGAACAGTAACCCACCACACGAGACGGATTAATACGCGTTGGAAATCGCACAGACTCTCTAAATACGTGTCACGGTCAAATGGTAAGTAATTTAAATAGAGTTCAAAAACTTAGTCCTGTTTCAAGCTTCATATTACGATACATAGTTCATGTATAATATACACATATTATAGTAATATATTATTTTATATTCTAGATGTTAAATAATACTTTACGTTTTTCCGGGAGTAATTTTTTTACAAATATATAGGTAGATCTAAACAAAAGTAGTCTCCACAAGCAGTCCTTTTAGACATTATTTTTTCCTAAACCATATTGATGTGTATTTAGCTTTTAGCTTGCACTATCGTTACTATACTTGGGAAATCGAGTGTATGGAGCCTGTGTGGAAACCTTCGCTCATTCTCTTAAAACCTGATCCAAATGAACATTTTAACTCAAATAATGAACGAAAGCAAACCCCTATAAATATTTCCAAAGTCAATGGTCAAAGTTAATTCAATCGAAAGTATTCATCCCCAATCTAGACATCAGGTTCATATGTGTAAATTCTTTGGGAAACATTCAAGTGTACGCATCCCAAATACAAAAAAAAACCATGAACAGCTTATTACCCATTGATGGGATTATAATATGTACCTACGTCATAAACAATTCTTGTTTCAGCTCCTCGTCTTCTACCAAAATAAAAGATGGAATTTTATACGGAGCACAAGCTTATTTTTTAATCACACTAACATAAAAGATAACAATTAAAAGTTTAACCCCCAAAACTTCGAATTTATTTATAAATCTTGACTTGTATTCAACATAAATTAAAGTCGATTACACAAACTTAACGTTGTACACGCGTAAGAGCATAAATATTTAAAAAAATTCATAAAATTAGTAATAAGCCTCCTAAACTGGAGCATCAGTATTAAGTGTTACACGCTACAAAATAAAAGGCATAAATTAAAATATTACCTCGAAATATTCACTGATGCTTGTATGCTTGAACAGAAAGCAGCGAATCCACCAAAGGTCAGTACAACGCTCACGGTTGTTAGAATGACAAACACAAAATTGAAGACAATGGCCTATAATACATAATACAATGGCCAAGTTTAGTTTTTATTTCCACACAGCAATTTGATTTCATTTATACTTTTAATAGGTTTTTGCTTTTATAAAGCACAATGAAGAGATGGTGGATAAAATGAATTTTTACCGGTGGGACGATTCTCCAGGGCTGTGGCAGACTGAAAATGAAAAACGAAAAAAATATGATACCCAAGATTATAATTTGTTGATGACGAATACTGACAGTCAGTTTAGGATTCGGAGAAATGAAGACGGGCAGACATAATTCAACTATATCGGCTAACAGAAGTGTACATTTAAGTTTCAAGTACTTGTGTACACTTTTGTTAGCATAATGTACACATGCAACATAATAATAATACGATTGTCATCTGTCATCACCGCCTTTCACATTTCACATGCCTTACATCTTGAATCCACCTTAACCTTTAAACTCTAAAGTATCAAATGCAAAACAGAAATATAAATAAAGAGCGTTTCATCGAGAGGATCTAAAACTGTTACACAAGTAATGGCAGTACTTGACATGATAATAATACCAATGCTAACTGTGGGATAAAAAAAGCCAGTAACAATTCATGTAGTATGCGTCTTGTTGTGTGATATTGGAGATTAATTTGATCCCTTTTTTGTTAAAAATGTAAGTAAATACTTCAACTTATGCTTAATATTAATACTTAACTTTATATACAATACAGGAGAAACCACCACCAAGGACGGCAGATAGAAAAGTTCATAGCATAAAAATGACGTATGATACAATTATTACTGTTATTAACTAAATCTAGTTATTTTCAGATTTATATCAATAGCTTTACTTAACACTGCATGAATTATATTGTGTATGCATAAAAAATATGCACCACTGTACTGTATCCGTATTGGGCTCATAAATATTGTATCTTCATTATTTACAAAGTCTGATCTAATACTGCATGTAGACATAGGTACATTGAACGTACTTATGTAGAGCTCTTGAACCATAAGTTCGGTCTTCCATCTTCAATGCATATAATATGTATAAATAAATAATACATAATATTATTGTGTTGCGATACTGCGTTCATACATCCACATAACACAACATGATGTATACATAAACCTGTTGTAGATGATACATATGAAAACAAAGTACACTATAGATTATAGATATATTATGTTTGACTTGACAATGACAACTGAAGACTGAATAATGCAGTTTTTTGAAGTTCATTGCTCATACAGTTCTGAACTGATACGGTTGATTGACGCTTATGTTTTTTTGATGATGATGGTGGTGAACGGTGATGATTTAGTTTTCGGAAGCATCAAACGCATAATATATAGAGTAATAATATCATCGTGTTTACTATTCTAACTCAAGAGGAAAATGAAGATAACAAAAAAAGCGCGTGTGGCTCATGAAAATAAACTGTATTGTATGTAAGTATCTAAGTGTACATAGTCATAATTCACTAATAAACATAAAAAATGGTCGGCTTGCTACTCTTATGATTTGATGTGTGTATTATTAATAGTACCGGTAACATTGTACATGGATTAAGCTGATTTGATGTAAAAAATGCCACCGTTCGCACCGTAATAATAACTTGTATTATGTCACGAAACCAATTACATAAGCTACGAAACTAAAATGGTCAAAAATACTTACTTTCGACTTGATCCCCCTCCTCTGCCGCACATGACAAATAAAGTTCCCCATATCCCCGCACAGATAACTGAAGCGACGGGTAGAAATTGACAATAATTGCAACTAAAAGAGAGAGAAAATGAATTTGTGAAATCATTTCAAATTATTTTTCCTACGGTACCATAGGACAATCTTCAGGGGTGAAAGGAGTCTATAGTTTTTTCAAATGCTTACAATTACAGATTATAATAAAATACAGAGATAAATAATGATAATATCTTAGAAGAGTATATTATCATTTATCATTATTATTAAAGAATAGGTAAGTAAATGTAAAGGAGGAAAACTGCCCGGACTCACTTATCTCTTGCTCCCCAATGCTGATATCCAGGTTTTATATGAATTTCCGTTTGATTCACACGGTCCACAGTCAAATTCGAATAGAGAACGCACTCGTCATTAAACATTCTTTGAATATTTCCTATTGCCATACTCGTAGCAATTCCCGAAATGACAACTATGACATAACTGAATAACTGGCAAGCTTTCCAACAATAAGACACGTCATTGGAATTTTTCTCTAATATTGAAATTTTTATGGGGGGTTTTAACGTTCTTTGTTGTGAACTCATTGTGGAAAATCGCATGGAACGTTTTACAAACTATACAAAAATACAAATATTATGCAACTCGTACTTTATAAATTATTCTAGGGTCCACAACGTATCACAATAAACACCAGTTTTGTATTAAGAAACAAGTAGTATTTGGAAGATCTTGATTTTGATTATTAAGTATTATATTGATATTAGTTGATGTTAGTTTTTGATTCCGCTTCTTCGGCAGACAACGTTATCCAAAAATCACTTTGAATATTTATTATACACACGGTTAGCAATAATAATAATAGTAGTAATGATATTCTTATAATATTAGGAAATTTTAGTTCTTATACATAATTCATTTTTTGTACACTTTGTTATCGTTAATATCCAATTCATTTTTATAAGCACTGTCACTCAACTTCCAAAATTCTCGGCTATGTATATATTTTTATACTACCATGCGCCCCTTCTTCATACACACAGCAACAGTGGAGCAGTAAACCAGAGAAAATTGACACTCACAAGTAAACATGTAGTAATATAATAATGTATATATATACACAAACACACACTTGAGACGGGCGTATTGTTGTTGAGCTAATTATTTGAATAAAGTTGCTTTCATAACAAGTAATATAATGATACCAATAGTCTTAGTAAGAGCGATAATAATAATAATATTGTAAAAATATGACGAGCATCATCCAAATCCGAGTGCTCACGTTCGATGTTTGATGTTGATGTACGGTAACAAGAACTGAACAGAGCTCTTTCCGACCCTGTCAAAAGAAAAATGATGACCTCTGGTTTCCGTGGAGCGTTAAGCAGGGAGGCAGAGAAGCGATGATGATTATATATTGTACGATGAGGAGTACGAGAGCTCTGTTGGCTGATGGCAACTCTCGCTGTAGAAATGAATGACTATTATGTTGAGTCTTGAGTTTTCTTTTCTGTTAAACTTCTCTCTCTCCCTCTTGTTCTCTTCTATTGTATTCTCTCTATCCTCCTGTGCTTTGGTTATGTTGTGGCAATGTTGTGGTGGTTGTGAGACTTGAGGTAGTTTTGCAAATCTCGTTTAATGGAGCGGTGAATCACCTTGAATTCAATTATGTATTTATTATTACATTCTTAAGTACATAACACATGTAGATGATGTATTATAGATAATGGCATGTAACAGTAACAATAATATTGTATATACACACACAAATGCATCCAACAAAATCCCAATAATATTAGCTTCTAATACTTACATTACTTAGTTACTTTTGTTTGTTACATACATTCCAAAAATAAAAAATGACTATAATGTAGGATCTCTTTTTTATCTTTTTCTTGTCTGATTCCTAGACTGAAATGTACGTACTACGTACATTGAACTTGATTTTATCCGAAATACTACTTGATATAATATAACTATAGATTATAGATGTTACTTAAGTCAAGAAGTAGATGTAATCTTTTCTTTAAAAAGTGGTGTTACCTTGTGTATGAATTTAACCTATGTTTAATGTGTTCTGATTTCCGACGAGACAATGTAGTGAAGAAGCATTCAAAAAGTCTTCATCATGATAGTTACAGTTTACAATTTGCAATGGCACTATTATAGCGTGTATTCTGCATTATAGTAAATAAAATACTCAGCCATATCCAAACAATAGTATTTTGTTTAATCTTGTATTGTTGTAGATTCTAGATTCGATACACACAACTTTAAATGTCTATAATGGTGACCATTTAAGTAAGCAATGGTCATCTTCAGTTCCAATAAGCATGTATGTCAACCTTCTGGGTGGTGTTAGTATTATGTAAGTGAAGAAGTAAAAAACTGAGATTTAACTCACTCATGCATAAAGGTTCTCATTTAAAAAAAGACTCGAATATTATACAGACAAAATACGCTGCATTTTGGTTTTTTTGGCAGAGATTGAAATGTTATACAAAGTAGATAAAAGGAAACCGTATAATTATAATGAATAAATAAATCTTACCTTTAATGATGGAGAATGGAGAAGGGTAAATCCAATGCGGCAAAGATACACTATAAAATACTAAACGTGAGTAAGTATACTTACTTAATTAATAAATAATTTAGATAAAACTAGGGATTTTTTTCCCGTGGTTGAGCAAAAATTCTCGGCAAAGAGCTCTCTATACTTTATACCATGCAAGTACTATACAAATATATGGCCACATGTTAAGTACATATGCGTTGGATCATAAAAGCTAAACTAAAACGCGTATTCAGCGTCTTTTGAATCAGAATTAGAGTGAAGAACGAAGAGAGCACCTTTTTTTTAGAGAATTTTTATTTTATAAAAGTTAAAAAAGTTAATTGACGTTTTGAAAATACTTACAAAGTGGGTCTTACACGGTTGATTTCATTCTTTCCTCAAGATTCCTCATTGTTTCAGCTATAGCAATCTATCATGAGTAAGTTTATAATATTACTTTATTGCACCTTTACTTTTCATAATACAGCGTATGAAAAAGTATGTTCGTAAAAAGTACAGAGTAAATTTTTACCACTTAAGTATTGTCGTACATTTAAGTTATTATGGGTATAATATTGACTATTAATTTTCTACGATACGACTCTTTAATTTTGTCATGGAACATTCGTGTACATTAAATTATAATATTCTTTAAGTAAATAGGGTTTTAGATAGTTCTAGATATATTCGGTTAATATACTTGTACTTTTTCTTGTGTATTATGTATTTTTTAAGGATGTTCTTATATATCACTACGTATTCGTAAATTTTGGAATAGGGCTCATCAGATTTTTAGGGATTCGGTATTGGAGTACCACCACATCGATTCTTAATCGTGCAATTCCTTCAGCAAATATAGTATCACAACCAACAACAACAACATCCCCATCGTCAGACCAACCATCGACGAATGAAGAATCGAAAACAAATAATAATCCACAACAATCTCCAGCAACTACACCTCCACCCGTAGTGAAGCAGACAATGAAAGAACGGGCAAGATTTTATTTGCGGGGCTTGTATAATGATTATAAAGATGTATGCGTAGATACCGTCAAAGATGCTAAAGCCAAACCGAAAAAAGCAACGGTATACCTTATCCTTATTGGTGGAGTTCTCTACTGTATCTGGTCAAATCCTGGAGAGAGGTCATACCTCGATGAATTCATATTGAAACGGGAAGAATTAGACCTTGTTGCAAAGCCTATAAGAAATCCAGACACTGAACAATACCTTGAGCAGATTAATAAATTTTGGATGAAGGGTACTCTACGCTACCAAAGTTTTGGACTCTTCTCAATAATGTGGAGGCATAATGAAGATGAATGTGTTGCCAACTATGCAGCAACGTGCCCATATACTAAGCCCTTATACTCCGAAATTGTCACAGAGAGGTTAATTGATATAGGGTTTTTGAAGAAATGGTGGATATTACAAAGTGTCATGAAAGATTATGATATCAACTATAAGGAATGGCAGGAGGAAAGTAGTCAAAATACACCAAGCTTTACTATAGCGTCAATGCTTAACAAGTTTTAAAATCATTATAAATTTTGCTAATATACTAATAAATTTTAAAATACCGTTGTGATTATATACGTAAATTTTTTTTATGTAGCTTTTTAATTTCTATTTTCTAGTCTATGTATACATAGTATTATTCTCGCACTGACAAAAACGTCTCTTTTCTGTCATAAAATTACATATTGGCATTCAGCTACAGTTTAATTTTGTTCTTAAATTCCACAAAATGGTTAATTTTCAGTATTTCATAGTATAAGTTAAGAGACGTCACTAAGATTCATAAAACATACATGAAAAAGTACAAGGTTAGCTATTTTCAAATGAAAAAATTACATTTTTCATGCATAATGTCAAAGATTAACCAGAGATGTATAAATTTTATGCCATTACATATCATTATCATTGTATGTATTTTGGTTTTATAGATAATCCACTAGGAATTTCTTGGCACGACAGTGCATGGATCCCGAATCTAAATGCCATAAACGTCCTGGATTACTTTTCAGAAAGAAGTAATCCATTTTATGACAGAACCTGTAACAATGAAATCGTCAAAATGCAGCGTCTTAGTCCTGAACAGTTAACGTAAGATTAAAACAAAATTATTTGTAATGCACATCATAATGTCGAAAAATAACTGTTGTACATTAAAATAATAATAAAATTATATGTAGAGCATGTTAACAATTTAAATTCGAAACGTTGACCGTTGCCTAAAATTTGTCTTAATGTTTTGCAGTAATATGACTGGTCTGGAATATATTCTTCTTCACGTTCAAGAGCCTATTTTATATGTCATTAGAAAACAACATCGACATTCATCTTCACAGGTGACGCCTATAGCGGACTATTATATAATTGCTGGAATTGTATATCAAGCTCCAGGTAAGTTATTGAATGACAAATCTACATATGTGTATCTCCTTGTATTAATTTTTAGTTTAATGTCATTTGTCATAATGTTTTTTGAATTAGATGATGTTGCTAAACAGTTAATTCATGTTTAATCCATGCGTTTTCTTTCATTCTAGATCTGAGCTCCGTTGTTAATTCTAGACTGGTAAAAGTCAATTATTTCTTATGTATTTAATATTTCCTCCATTGTAAATAATTGCAAGTTTCATGTCCGAAACATGTTAAATCGTGTGGCATTTAAAACAAAATTTATGCTGTTTTATGCAATTTCAGTTAAGTACCGTCAATCATATGCAGTCCGCATTTGACGAAATTTTATCGTACAGTCGTTATCACCCTTCAAAAGGTTATACTTGGGAATTTAAAGGTTAGTAACTCTTTTAGTCTCTAGTCTCTCTTTAGCAGTGGTGTTAAAAAGTTGTTGCGGCAATAAAGTGTAAAATCATTGCCTGTTATGCTTTTTATAGTGCAATTACATGATTATGTGAATTGCAAATTTAATATCAAGTATATATATATTAATTTTAACTTTTTTAAAGATAAAGACTTGGCTGCAAAGTTTGAGAAAAAGAAGGAGAAAAAAGAAAAGAAGGAAGAACCAAGTTCTCTCTTTCAACGCCAAAGAGTTGATATGCTACTGGGTGAAATAGCTAAAAAATTTCCTTTGAGAGTTCTGCAACCACAAGTACAAGGCCAAGAATCTTCTGCAGGGAAATTACTTTCTCCAGGTACGTTACTCCTCAATTTTAATTTATATGCATTTTCATCATTGATTATGATAAATATTTTTGTGGAATAATCCTTAACCATGAACTACATATAATGAATAGTGAATCTATGATTTATTATGAACGGGAAAGTACATGTTCGATTGAGATGTTTCTTTTTTCACTTTTAAAATTTAGCGGATGATGAAAATCCTAAATCTGAGGGTAATACCGGAAAAGGGAACGAGCAGCAGCAAAACTCGGGAGCCGTGACTATTAAGCAAGAAAAAATGGAGGTCAATGGAAGTGGTAGTGCAGTCGATAGTCCTGCAGCCGTTAATACCAATAGCCCTCAAACCCCAAATCAACAAAGAATTAAGCCACCTCCAGAGAAGCGCCCACGTATATCGTAATAAGTACATAAAACTACTAATACCTTATGATCCGATTTTTTTAAGTCTAATAATAATTATTATTTAAGTTATGTTTATTTCATCCAAGTATTTATGTTCACAATCAGTACAATAGTAATTAAACATGTATTGTAAATTTTGTATTCTGATTGCAATTTTTTTTAATCATCATTATAATTATGTATCAAATAACACTACGGTGAACATGAACAATGGCACAATAAACAAGTTGCTGTTTTGTTTTATATTTTATTTTTAAAGACAATTTTTCCTTTTCCTGTTTATACTTCTTGTGTGTACTTATTTAGGTAGACTTCTATGGACAAGATAGCATCTCAAAACTTATGTTTATATAGAGTTGTATTTAATTTCAGTTTGGTTAATGTTTTGTATGGTAGTTTTAGTATCAAACAAACAACATTTTGTACTTTTTTCTGTCGGCTTAAAACAAGTTGGTGCCTTTGGTCCAAATTTGTTTAGTGCTTTGAATGGCTAGAGGTAGATGCAGGAGGAGGAGGAGAACATTGTTCAACGATCCACTTTCTTATATTTTCAATACCATGGCCGTTTAGAGAGCTGGCTTCTTCAACAGTTATTCTTGAACCAGCTTCGTTGACAATATTGTCTAACCTCATCATAAATTTAAGGTAGTTTAACTTCTTTTTATTTGTTAGGTCATTTTTTCCCAGAACAATTAAGAACTTTGCTCCACAAAGCTTTTCATGAGTCAGCATTTCCATCAGAAGAACCGTAGATATTGACACTTGGAACAAATTGCTGCTATCAATAACGTAGATTATCTGTATAAGTTATCACAAGAATGCAGTTAGCATTTTATGTATGATGTAATTTTATTATTTCTTTAAAACTATACATAATAATATAATATTTAAAAGAGAAAGCATGCATTAGATGGTTTTTGTTAGTACACTTACCGGTTTTGCTAGGTATCCATGTGCAAATACATAGAAAATTCATCATATTTAAACAAGTATAATTTTGATTAAATACTATTGTCATACTATGTATGTCTTACTATCAGTATCAGTGCTGTATGTGGTGAACTAAGATGACCTCATGTAAATTTTTGGAGCTTTGTACTATATACATATATTATTATTATTATATACTTACGATTCTCTTTGTCATAATACGACGGCCACAGAGGAGCCATGGCTCCTCCAACTTCTCTAACTCCAATGTAATCAACATCAGAACTTTTTCTCTTGGTTTCCTTGTCCGTTTTGCTGATTAATTTTTTCGGAATCGACATTATATTTGTTCCAACCGTTTCAACTGTCGGAGTCGTTTCGTTGACATCATTTTTCTGTAAACGTTTCAATAATAACGTTTTTCCGGAACCAACTGGGCCTAAACAAAGGCAAGCCATTCTTGTTATTATTGTGTTTTCTTATAGTCACACGTATAATATGTATATATTATATATTAGGTAGGTATTTTAGAATGGTTTTCCTTGTAGCTTTATACAAGATGTATATGCAGGACTCTGGAGGATCCGAATTTGCTTCTTTTGAAAGAAAACATGGGAATTCATCAATATTTTTGAACCTTTGCCGTTACATTTTGTTGTTCAAGAACGTTACTTAGTTACGAGAGTCCTGCGGCTTTAGTGATCTTTGAGTATTGGCCTTGTTTCAATTCAGTTGTCGCGTGTCTTATAGTTTTTCTGTCTGCAAAGTGTATCAGTTGTCGCCTTTTGCCATCAAATAATAAATTTTTGTGGAAGGTTCAATCCTTGTGAGAAAGCTCGAAGTTATGGTCGTGCTGCCTGAGGCACAGCATT
>JAQIVE010006713.1:0-11227 GCA_034698285.1 Sminthurinus bimaculatus | reverse complement strand
TAAAATAACAATACATTATATTCTTTCTTTGTTTTTTCTTCTTTCTTAATAAGTACGCGTAAGTAAATATGCTAAGAATATATCACTAAACACTATAATGGTTATTATTATATCTCCATCTAGCTAAGTTTTTCTACTAATCTGATTGACGATAGACGTAATATAACATTCTTTGTTTGTAATGTAGATTGCGAATAAAGTATATCCCCCCAGTGAAAAAGTTCTTTTCTAGCCATGGGTGTTGGTTTTGTAACGACGAAATAAGTTGAGACGAATCGTAAATTTATAAACGTCCAATTTTCATATTTGACGAAAGAAACTTTTTGACAATTTCAAAACCTTCCTTAACTGGAAAAAAATTCACTGGCTAGGTATATTTTATATAATATAATATTATATGTTTATGGTCTTTAGATTACACCATGAGTTTGGATTTTTTTTAAATACTTCATAGTAACTTTTTCATTTAAATAATATAATGTCTAATAATTGAACCTATAATTAATTATTTATTCTTCAATAGCACGGAATGCAGCTTGCATATCTTCGTATAGTTGGTCAAATTCTGCTTTGAGTTTTTGTTCACCTTCTGCTGGGTCCTTGAATTTCATAGAACTGAGCTGGTATAAAATCTGACCCATCGATTCACGGATCG
This sequence comes from Sminthurinus bimaculatus, assembly GCA_034698285.1. Classification (NCBI taxonomy): domain Eukaryota; kingdom Metazoa; phylum Arthropoda; class Collembola; order Symphypleona; family Katiannidae; genus Sminthurinus; species Sminthurinus bimaculatus. The sequence continues at coordinate 10,572 of JAQIVE010006713.1, read as the reverse complement.
TTCCCCTGAAAATACGAATGATTTTTTTGAGTATTTTATTTTCAGTTTTAAAGGTCACAAAGATTTAAACAATCGCATTGCATAAATTAATTTACCATGTGACTTTATTGTCAGACTGAGCTGTAGACTCTACGGCATGTCTTGCCATTTCATAGAATCCAATCATATTCTTCAGCATGCCAACAGACTTGTCTGAGATTATTTCAAAATCAAATTATGTTTTAAAACCAATCCAAGAATATGATGATGTATTAATGATGTATTACTTTTCATTTTTCACGACGAAATTCTAAACTACAAAATAGTGACCTCATCCAAATAAGAAGAAGTAACTTTGTAAAACATAGAACACTTACAAAATGGGCAGTAACGATCATAAGGTGTGTAACTGAGGGGAAAAAAATTTAATGTACATAAGTATTAACTATTTAAATAGAACACATTTATGATGACAATAGCTTATAATACTTCTGTTCATGCGTATCAACTTTATATTATACCCATTTTGTTGTAAGAAATCTTCTTTGAGTAATCGAGCAACTTCAAGAGTGATTTTGTCGGTTTCGGCAAGAGAGGCCTTACCGACCAATTGCACGATTTCGGCCAGATCTTCCTCTTCTTGAAGAATTTCTTTTACTCGTGTCCTCAAGGGAACAAATTCTGGGAAATTCTTTTCGTAGTAGTCATCCAACGCTCGCATATATTTACTGTAATAAAAATAAGCCACTGTTACATTTCTCCAGCTACATGGTAGTTTTAATAACCGTTATGTAGAAGACTTTTAACATCCAGAAAACATAAACAACTTACTTAAGATGAAGAGAAAATACATACCTGTAAGATATGAGCCAGTTGATAGAAGGGAAATGTTTTCTTTGAGCGAGTTTTTTGTCCAAACCCCAAAAGACCTGTACGATACCTAGAGTAGCGGATGTAACAGGATCTGAAAAGTCACCACCAGGAGGAGATACGGCTCCGACGATGGACACTGAACCTTCACGCTCTGGATTACCTAGACATTTAACTCGCCCAGCTCGTTCGTAGAAGGAAGCCAACCGAGCACCCAAATAGGCTGGATAACCACTGAAATATTACGTAGCCACAATCATTTAAAATTAGATTAATAATCAAAAATATTTATTTTATTACTTTTAATTCCTCACTGGGATTTATGTGGAGCAACTTGATTTGTTGTTTGTTACGTACCTGTCAGCAGGCATTTCAGCGAGACGACCTGAAATTTCTCTCAAAGCCTCAGCCCAACGAGACGTCGAGTCAGCCATCATAGCCACATTGTAACCTAAAAACAAAGATTGCCAGAATTCATAACTATTAAGCAAGAGCTTTTATCGAATTCGATGGGTAGTTACGAATTTTAAATATTTCTGGAATACTTTAACCTAATTTTAAGAATACATAGATTTGTTTATACCCATATCACGGAAATATTCAGATAAAGTGATTCCAGTATAAATTGAGGCTTCACGAGCTGCGACAGGCATGTTGGAGGTATTGGCCACAAGAGCTGTTCGACTCATGATGGATTCTTGAGTTCCATCAACCTCAATATGTAATTCTGGAAAATCTCTAAGTACTTCAGACCTGTGATACGTAAAATAAAAATAAATATAGAATATAGATTATGACTTTTCTGACTTCCATCCATGAACATAATAAATCAAAGCACAGAATGCAATGACGAAACAAAATATCATGTAAACATGTTTTGTTTTTGCTTTATATTCAGCATACATTTCATTTCCTCGCTCTCCACACCCGACGTAAATAATGACATCTGAATTGGAATATTTAGAAAGAGATTGTGAAATGACAGTTTTTCCGCAACCAAAAGCACCGGGAATGGCTGTAGTACCTCCTTGTACACATCTACAAATTACAATAATAACAATAATTAATTAATTATTGAATATAAGTTGCCAGCATTTATATATATATATATTTTCATCATAAGGTGATTTGAAAAACTGTCATCATGACAATGATTAACATACGGGAATAAAGAGTCCAAAACTCTTTGACCAGTCAAAAGTGGGTGATTAGCTGGGAGTTTTTCGGTCACGGGTCGAGGTTGACGCACGGGCCAGACTTGAAGCATGGAAAATTGTGATTTTTCTCCGTCAAATTCCGTTTCGAGAATAACATCTTCCACACTGTACGAGCCTGCCTCCGCAACGAAGGTAACAGTTCCTCTTGCCCGTGGTGGAACAAGAATTTTGTGTTTTACAAGCCGATTCTCAATAATCAAACCATAAACATCACCACCGGTAACATGACTTCCCACTCTGATTGATTTGTCTGGCTTGAAATCCCATTTCTTTGTACGCGAAAGTGCTGGAACGTTTACACCTAGAAAAAACATAGAACAGATATGTCAAGAAATAGTCAATGATGTAGCATGTGATTTATGAGCATACCTAATACATTTTAATTTTTATGTATACATAAAATATCTATTTGTAAATATATATTCACCTTTTGGAATGTAAATACTCTGAGAAGATTCGCAAATGTCCTGTAAAGGCCGTTGAATACCGTCAAAAATGGAGGTCATAATTCCAGGACCTAATTCGACGGAAAGTGGTTTTCCTGTACGTAGGACAGGATCACCCACCGTCACACCCGATGTTTCCTCGTACACCTGAATTGTGGCTAAATCTCCTTCCAATCTGATAATTTCTCCTACTAAATTGTCATAGCCAACCCGAACCAACTCGTACATTGCAGATCCAGACATACTGGACGCAGTGACCACTAAACAATAAATAAATCAAAGCATGACACTTTAAGTACATAACAATGTATAATATGAATATGTATAATGTTAACATTCATTAAAGTTTTATATACGTAGTAAGTGAACTCCTTTCAAGAAATTCTGCTTATGATACACATAATAACAATTTTTAATCAAACTTACCAGGTCCAGAGACTGCAAAAACGTATCCATATTCGGACTCCTTTTCTTGATCGCGAAATCGCGGTAAGTTGGACATTTTGATGTGTTGATCTTCTCTACTGTATTACTCTCAAAAATAGACTAGAATCGGCGTGAGCAAAACTGATCAAAAAAGAAAGCAAGAACAACGAAAACAACAAAATCAGTATTTATAGTATTGATAAGAAATACCTTATAACTTATTTGAATTTAATTCGACTTCTATCAAATGACAATAAACAAACATTTATCCAAAAATTACACTCAGCACCTCCACTTTTTAGTTTGTGAGATTTTAATCATCTAGATGATGTATATGAAAACTGCATTTGAGTCTCTAGTACAATCTAATATCTATTTCCTATTTCTTATTCACTTTGCACACCTAAAGTTTAATGAAATTTACAATTATGCCGAAATGCCGATGAAATTCCGTGTGACTTTACATAGACAAATGAAATCAAAATCTATTTTATAAAAAAATACTATACTTACACAAAAAACCCTGAAATTCGTCTTCTTGATGGATTAAAAATTTAAAAGGAATGTATTTAGCTACTACGAACCGAATTAAATTACACACACAAATACAACAAAAAGGAGAAGGGCGTAGTCAGTACAGTATTAATTTACTTTGCTTAACTTTAACCATTCGCCTAAGCATGTACATAATATATATGAGTTGTGCATACAGTTTTTAGTTATCTTTGGTTGTGCTTTTAATGCCAATACAGGCTAAAGAAGATTAAAAGATACATATGTTTTTATGCTAGTGAGACGAGAGGGGAGAGCAATAGCTCAAATTTTATCATTACATTAGAAGCTATTCAAATGATAATTACTTTTCTGCTGTCGTCGTCGTCGATACTTTTCAATGTGTCAATACACATACATATGTAGAGTTGATAGTAGGTACTTACATGTAGCGAATTCAGTTTTGAGCTACTGCTACTACCAAAATAAACTATAATGTTATACATACTACTGAATATCTACTGACTACTGACACTGACTGACATGCTTGCATAGACTACTCAAGCTAATGGCACTCCGAACACATATTTACATGCATATTTACCAACGAGTAGAGTGTAGACTGAAGGTATCTGTATAACTTAAAAAAATGTATTTTTGTGTGGTGAGCATTACAAAAGTAACATTATTCACACACAAAAATACAAACTTTATTTATATATGCACTTTGAGCCTAAAGTATAACCATGCATAAATATTCCTAAACATAGATACTTGCAAAAGTATAATAATATTATAATATAGGTGGGTATTCATATCTCCACGGCTTGTGTCAGTGTGCGTCTATGTATTTTCTATTCGGTTGGAATAATATAGAACATAGAATACAATGAATAGAGAAGAATAGTAATATTATAATAATAACATCCATTTTGAATGCATTGTAGTTGAAGATTCTCTATTGGTAATTAAGCATTACAGAGGTACTTGAACACATGCAACCTACCTGACTAAATAATAAGCTCAACAAGCAAGCCATCATAATAACAACTCTTTTTTACACTTTTGTACGCTTTGAACTTATTTATGTACATGCATATATATACCACAATAATAGCTGCGGTCTGCATACAACCGTTCTTCCTAAACCATATTTAAAACTTTTATTTATCTATCTTCATGTGTATATTATGCATAATGCATACCTAATATAAAAAGCATCGTGCGTATACATTATACATACATACTTATATTCCAGAATTCAAATTCAAATATTGTTCGACAGCTGACATATATCATATTTTCCTATTGAAACTACATTACCTAATGTATTAAATATTAAATACCTGTAGATTGTAGATACCTACATAATGTGTAAGTACTGCACATACATACGTACAATATGCAATAAGGAATAAGAACTTTCAACAATAATTCTGTTGTTGTTGCTATTAAAGAGAAGAGAAAAAGATCGCATTTTGCTACTCATATACATGGACTCTGCTTTCATATCCCATGATTTTACCAAATATATATATAGAAGACGGGCGAAGACGAAGAAGGAGACAATGTCGAATAGAAAATTAACATGTGCGAGGAGGTGAGGAAGCTCGAAGCTCATTTAGCACATCATGGAAGTATTAAAAGTCTTGTAACTATTACATTATTTACTACCCATACAATAGGTATTAGGTATGTATGCAGTATGCACAGCATCCTCATGGTGTAAAGTTTTACCTAAATTATACACTACACATTAGTTACTTAACTAGCAGAATCAGTTTTAGTTACAATACACACCTTCAATATAGTTTTATACAGTCACTGCCGTATGCAATGTCATCATATTTAACTCTATCATTTATCACATACACATTTTTCGAGTCTTCTTAATGTGCATAAAAACAACTAACCGAAGTTTATTTTTTAATATCTATTCATAATGTAAAGGTATAAAACTATATGGGTATAAAAGTATAGAATCTTATGAGACTAGAGACTATAATCTATAATCTTTACATGTCATAATTTTATAACGTATGCACAAGATTACAGACAGGATGAAGGTATTTTATAATACACATTCATCCCAAAATACATACAGTACTGCTGAGGGTGCACTGCCGAGTTTTTATATTCGTTAAATGCATTGAATACAGATATCGTTATTAGTCTTTAGTCTCCTTTGCCAGTGTTTCAACTGCCTGATTCTGCTAAAAAAAGTCAAATTGATAGTTCGATTTTAAGGACGTGACTGAGGAAACTGACACTAAAAAAGATGAAACAAGACAATGACAATAATATTTCAAGATTTTGTATAAAAACATTAAAATACATAATACATGACAAACAAAACCACCTTGATGTTATGTAAATTTCACACTTCACACGTACTATACATACTATCATATTATACTTGTCTGATCGCTGTACTCTAGCTGTTTGTCACTCACGTGACGAAATGTATTATTATAATATTACTTAATCTTTTGACGACTATACGAGATACGCATTATTTTAAAAGCACTTGCAATTTGCAATAATATAAAATATTAATGCATAAAACAGCCATAAAAGATGAAAGATACTACTGTACGTAGTATACGCATATACTAGATTTCGATTAAAAATGTCATGAAATATGAAATGTCTATTTGTCAATTAATTTCATCTTTTAAGGCTTGAGGCATGATTCCAACGTCTTTAGTCAGGATAACTATGAATAAAACTTTGAAATTATGCTTGAACAACTTACTTTAATTAAATTGGTTCCGAGTCTTCCAAAGTCCACGTTGTTGGTTGTTGGTTGTTGTTCTTGGATAACAAATAACAATAAATATTATTATGTAACGAAACGATGTATATTTACGAATGACTTACGAGAAATGGTTAAATATAAAATAATAAACTTTAAAGTTAAAACAAATAGACAGTTAATTTTACAGATAATTTAATATTTTGTGATAGACACGTAGTACGCAGCGTAGAAACAAGTTTGTTCGATCGTAAATGTTATGTATTTTATATTATAAAAATGATTTCGATATTAATTTATAATATGGAACTACTAAACTATACCTGCCACCAATGTGACTTTAAATATTTGGAACTTATTGACAAGAAAAGGAGCGTAGTTGTTGTTTTAGTTTTAGTTCTTGTTAAAGCTAAGCAGCCTTTTTAGCCTTTAGTACTTCAGTAGTTGAAAAATTACTATGAAATTATATCACTTGATCACTTGATAGAAACCAAATATTTACTCATGACTCACAACTTCTTTTTAACACACCTTTTATTCTGTGTGATGTCTTTTTCACTATAATATTCTTCACCTTTAACTTAAATGCGATATATTACTAAATTGTTAAATGGAATTGGGTAAATCTGTCTTATTTTTTTTCTTCTTTCGTGTGTGTAAAAATGTGTGTGTGTGTAATTCATACGACTGGAAGCGCTATATGGGAAATAGTCAACGCCCAGACTCAGAAATATACACGATGGCAGTAGGAAGTTATATAATACAATATATATCTGCTTTTATGTACATACTTATGTACATATTCTGTATTCTGTAGTCAGTCGGTGCATGTGTCATTATTTTTTTTCAGTCTAAAATTTTTAATCGTGTTTTTAAACTATAAAACACGCTTCAATCTCATCCTGTCAATGGCAAACTTCTATTTAAAGCTTGAACTTCTCTACGTCCTGTATATAAAATGTACGCTCTGCATGTATAAAGCAGAAAGCACGTTTATTTAAACACTCATATTATATCTGTTAAACAGTTTAATTAACTGTATAAAAGTATAAACGACTAAATGAAAGTAGTACTATGATAATACCAAGATACCATAATACACATACACTGTGTATTATGGTATTTTTTATTTATAGTTTATAGTTCACTTTTGGTATAATATATTACTGGCTGAGGGAAAAAGGAATGACAATGAAACCTAAGCATATTTCTATCTTCTATCACATATTATTATAGTGTGTAGTGTGCATAGTTGTTATTAGTTCACTAACGTCCATGTATTTACAGATGACATCTTTGTATTATATGTACTTTATACATTTTCGTATGCTTATGTGTATGTGCTTTTATAACAAAATATTCTCAAAATTCAAAATAAATAACTATGATCATTCCACAATGAATTTCCGCAGCGCAGACTACAAAAAGAGCTATAAATAAAAGATTAGGAGACCATTCCAGGTTTTTGATGTTGAACAGTTGTCCCCTTTAAGGTGTGTATAAGAGATAGAATTGTAGAAAAGAACAACAAAAAATCTGTCATCTAAGCACAGAAGCTAATGTTATACGTACACCTACAAAACACAAATATGTACTGTGTGCCCAATCTTCATGCTAATAAAGTTTAGATAATATGTCACAAATTAGTTTTGTACATAATTTAGTTTCTAGTAGTATATAAATTTACTTTTCTCAAACGTATAAGCATGGACTACATAATAATCATACACCTCATATCAAACTCTTGTTCGTTTTGACACATAAAAGTCTAAGCGATTCTCATTAAGTATAAACAATAATAAATTGAAAAGGATTTATAGCTGGCTTATTATATTTAAGACAACGTGACGATTATGAATGTAAAAGAAAATTTAAAATATTGCACTTGTGTATCACTTAAAAACAACGTTAATAATAATTATAATTAAAACGACAAGTAAAAATTTAACATGCTACATGGCACTTATTAAGTGATGATTGGATTTCAGTTTTCTTTTTGGAATGTTGAATATTTAAAGACGCTATTTCTGATAATGAAAGGGAAGTGAAAGCATACAAGTGAAAGTCACCCACAACATGGAGTTCCTTCCATTTGCAAACTTTAGTGCATTATATATTTCCCTATATAGAGAGATAAATAGACAAATATACACATATAACAAATATAATGCTTTTCCTGCATTACATTTAACAACTTATTCCGAGTAACACTTCTTGAGCTAACTAAGAACTAACAGTTAAAAAATATCACATTTGCTACTTTCTAAACACTATAACCTAAATACAAAAAGACGGTTGATGTACTAAATATATTATAGTAACGGATTACTTCATTACAAATCTTCATCTTGAATAAATCTGTTTCCTTCAGAATTTTTACCAACATAGCGAAATCGCCTTTTCCCAGTTCTTCCCCTGGAATGATATTGCTGTTGACTACTACTTGGGTTCATATTTTGAGCATTATTGTCTTGATTTGGCTGATGACCATTACCATTGCTATTCGCCATCGACGACAGGGTTGCTTCTATATTACTCTCGTGTAAAACGTTTGCGGTGTGAGTTCGTGAAACTCGTTCATTATCCATCCTTTTAACTATTGACAGTTGATCAGGTACTGGAGATGAAGAAGATGAAGAGAGCGGAGAGTAAGGATACAAAACATTAGAAGCTGAAGATGAGAGCGGTGTGTAAGCTGGAATAATTTTAACCTTTGCATAAATCCATCTTCTCGATTCTTTCAACTCGGATGGTGACACAGAGCGGTGATCCAAAAACCTGATATTACGAAGATGATGCAAAATATGAGATCGATATAATTGATAATCCTTTTCCTCTGCCAAGTCATTCAAGAGCTGATCTGGACACACGGGGTTTCCATGTAGGGACAAGTGACGAAGATTCTTTACACGACTCGATAGCTCTTGAATGAGAGCATCCAAGTCTGTTATCTAATTTGCACAGCAAAAATGGGAAAAAATTGATAATTTTACTTAAAATATTGCAATACGTTATCTGCGTTTTTTATACATAAGATCATAAGAAAAACAGCTTCCCAGAATAGATCAAAATCCATATTTTATCATATATTTTATGCATGTAGAAGTGTTTATTTTTAAATGGATTGTACATTATTATTGTTTTAAAACGAATCCTTACCCTGTTTTTATTCAAACTAAGTGTATGAAGCTTGGGAAAGTCGGCACGGAACTCCACTTTTTCCAGTAGATTATTATCCAAAATAAGTTCCTCCAACGATGATGCACAAGTATGAAGTCCCCGGAGATTTACGAGGGCATTAAAAGATAAGTCGATTTTTCGAATTCCAGTACCATACTCATTTAAAGAAAGTTCTGTCAAATCTTGACCCACTAGACAAATCTGTTTTCATAAAGGAAAAGTAAAACAATTATATACAAGATGTAAGATGTACACGATATTTATTTATCTATATGGTTTTTTGTAAACAAATAATACGAATTCAAATACTTTTTATGTTGGATTACCTCTCCACCTTCTTCAGAATTTTCATCATGGGAATACATCGCAGCGGCTAATTTTACTTTAAGCTGTTTATTCTGTGAAAAAATTAAACAAAAGTAGTCCTAGTATTAAATTACTGTTATGTAATTCTTATCGTGTATCGTATATGGAATATATGTAATCTCGAGCTAAAGAATGTAAACCATATAATATCTTGGCTCATTTGGCGTATACAAAGTCAATCAAAAAATTTCACAATACTTAGAATACATACAAGAGTAGATATTGCTTCACTCAAAAATCGTAAATCTAAAGGTATTGGATCCATTATGTTTTTAAGTTTTACAAGTTGAGTAATCCTACGAATTTGGTGGACTACCTCAACCTCAAGTCTCAAATATGTTATTCAAAAACGTTTAACAGTAATATCTTTTGAATTCTGCATGCTATTACATAAGAGTATACAGTTATTTATATTTTCCACAATAAATCAAGATTCTAATCCTAAGCTTCACAAAAACTGCCAATCAAGCACTTTATAAACTATGCAGGTACACAACAAATTTTAACAATAAAGTATAAAGTAACCGGAAAGCGTCAAGCGTCTATTTACTATTTGGTTTTGTTACTTTTGTGCATTACAATGCCAATGGCAGATGACTTCATGCTTAAGGTAATGAAGTAGATATTATATACACATACATCGATTGTTCTATATTCTATATTTTAACGATAGTGTTTTGTAGATTGTAGATACTTTAATGTAGATAGTTTTCGATATAGTGATACCTGTACGGTTGTATTATATTACTACTTATGACATTACAAAGAGGTAGGTGCCTCGGAGTACATAAAATCCCTCGTGCCCGTAGGTCAAAATAAAAAATACCATCGGATAGAGCAT
>JAQIVE010006712.1:0-11227 GCA_034698285.1 Sminthurinus bimaculatus | reverse complement strand
ACCTCCTTAACTTTTCATATAAGTGTGCAGAATGAACAGGTCTAATGTACACACAACAGAGAGTCAAGTTTGTTACAAGTTTTAAAAGGATTTCAATAAATCTCATAAGCATTTTTTCGAGCTCAAACGTAAGTACTGAATGCAGTATAAGTGTACGTACAACGTACATTCTATGTGAAACCTCAAAACAGGCACTTTTGTCATTTGTACTGCATTTTGTAGAATATATCTGGAATGACAGGAGAAACCAAAATAGAAAGCTCTGCTACATTTTTCCTGTAGTTTGTAAGAAAAGAGACAAGAGGGAAATAACATAAACAACAAGTGGGCTCGCTACTGCGGAGCAAAAATGGTTTAGTTTTTTCTTTCTGTGATCATACGTATCATGTTATATCTGCGTACATAAATCTTGCATCTAAAGCTAAACCAAAGAATGTTCGCTAATTTATTATATTAACAATATGTAATACCTATAGTTAGTACTGAAGCGTCCATTTTATTATTTACGTAATATAAATATAGGCATTTATTGAGGGTTTTAATTCATTTCCTGGTTCTTTCAGGAACTTAAACTACAACAACCTGCGTTCCATTCCTCCATACGCATTCAAGGGTGCGACGATTGCAAGGCTGTAAGTAACCTTTTTTACTTCTAGTCCCAGTCAAAGTATGAATGCATTGTAAATATGTAATTTGGAATTTGGGCTTCAAGTAAATGTGCTTTCTTTTTCATAGGACTCTGAAGGGAAACAATCACTTGACAACCCTTCACCCCGAAAGTTTCGCCAACATTGAGAGTCTGCGTCAGTTGTAAGTTTGATCGCCAATAAGTCATTAACTTTCGAAGATTATCTGAAAAATCTCATTATGGAACGAATATAAACATGAAAAGTATCGATGCTGGTAAAAGTAAAGCGCAATGGTAACTTTGGGTATTTTGGTAAAACACTATCAGAGATCTGTCGGAGACGCAAATAACTCAACTTCCCACACATGGACTCAAAACGCTGGAAATTCTCAGACTGGAGAAAGTTTACACTCTCACAGTCATCCCCTCAATCTACTACTTTGAAGTAAGGCTCGTTTTTAACGATTGGTGTATACTTATTTAAGCATGTTTTGTTTATTTCAATGTAGACTTAAATCGTAAGTTTTTTCATTCCCCTACAACCTTCGTGATCTTATGAATAAAAATTCGATATCTACAGAGACAGCAAATTTTTCTTATATAGCTTGCATCAAACATGACATTGTTGGATCATAAATATATGTACATACGTCCGACAGATATAATATCGGAACTTAACCAGCGACTGCTGCAATCATTTCGGATTTCAAAATGCCTTAGGTACATGTAAAGTATTGCACAAGTTTCACTGTATGCACAGAATAATGTTCAAACTGGGTATATGATAAAATTTTTAATGCAGAACTCATCATCTGTCCTCAAGCTAGACACCGAAACTAAAGTCACAACTGACTTGAGATTTACAACAGCAAACATACATAGCTGCTTTTAACCATATTTTTTCAATTTCCTTTTCGATCCACTGCTTTGTTTATCCTTTCTATCCATTTCATCGCATGTAAATAAACCCTGCTCCATGGATAGATGGAGTAGATGGAAATTCCAAAATTCCAGCATTATAAAAGTATGATATGTACATCTCAGTCACGATAAATAAAATGTGTTGAAATTACAAACCCGAATTGTTGTTTGCAAGACAAAACTAGAGCGGAACAGATAGAGAAAGAGACAAGAAAAAATGGAGACAGAAATAAAACTAACTATCGGCATCATTAACATAGACGTCGTATGAACCATGTATAAAGTTTGTTTTCCCATGGTAGACAACTTCCTTTTTTATTTACGTTAGATAACTTTGCCCAACATTGTGACTGATGATGTCAACATGAAAATTGTAGAAGACAGAAAGTAATATCTGTATAGCATATACTTACATCTGTTACATGTCTAGTATGAGTATGATGCATGTACGCCGCAGCTTCATTTAGACAAGTAAACACAAATGAGAAAGCTTTCGGATAACTTTCACTGCCTTTCTCCTGTTGCACATAAATTCATTATGTTTTATGTTCACACTTCAATACTGCTGTTCATATGATAAAAAATTCTACATGTTTGAACCTCTTTGTGTGCTTTTTGATTTAATTATTGTGATTCTTGAAATCTCTTTTACAGAACCTTCAAGAGGCTGCCATGACGTTCCCCTACCATTGTTGTGCTTTTAAGTATCCAGAAACTCACGATCCCCAGGAATACCAACGCTTTAAGGTATAAATAATTCCTTTTAATGTTTCAAGCTCTCTTAAAAATCGGATACAACTATAGAGCTAGTTTAAATGACCGATGAAAACAGTCCGATAATTAACTTATAATTCGTTGGGCAACCGTATAATACGACTGGCGTATGGAATAAAAATAAAAATTTGGTGAAATTGACTAACAAGTATTTTGACCCAGGTAAAGTTAATGATAAAAGATGCATGTAGAGAGCACATTAGTTCTACTCGTCAATATGCCATTTTGGTTGGTTTGACTTAGGCCCCTTTTCATGAAAATAGGACAAAAAATTTTAAAACAAAAGTTACAGGCACAGATAGAAACGCGTTTTGTATATCACACACACAAACACACAAGAAAAACAAAACTTTTCCTGTGGTTCCTCTAATTACATGCGACATATTGAAGTGGTTGTTTTTGTTCCAGTTCAGTCCAAGTTGTCTTCGTCTGTAACCCTGAAAAGTTAAAGCGTAGCTAAAACTGAGGTAGCCTATCCATGTATTTACTTTTCACTTTACAAAGTCACAAGCTGAACTTTCTATGGGCGAATTCAGCAACTTTGAACATTCATTTTGATCTTGGACTTTTGTGGGTGCAGATTTATGTATTTTCACCAGAGAATATAAGTTGATAGTGGTACATAGTAGAGGAATGTATATACAACAATGATTTCAAATCTACAGTCAGTGGACACAATTTTATTATATTGTGAATCCCAATATTTCTAGTTGAACCACAATTTACCATAAATCAAGAGCTATCATACTGAATTTAATTGTATTACGACAAAACTTTGAGGATCTGTACCAACGCAAATGAAAATAAAAATAATGAGGAGCTACCGAAGAAAAAAACGGAAAAGAAATAAACATTGTAGTTATAGAGAGAGCCAAACTTTGAACATTTTCTAGACATGGATTTCCTAATTGATTGCTGAACATATTCTCGCAGAATATTGGAAATGGAGATCGGGATATGGGACGTGGACAAATAGAATAAAAAAATGTCAAGTTATCTTTTCTTGACTATAACCACAAAACAACAGTTACGTTTGGTTGAATGCACGCGAGTTTGCTGTTATTTAATTATTCATCAAATTTCTTTTGTTCCATACTTTATGAGGAAGCAAACCAAATGCAACATTTTCCAGGTACATATGCTTACAGCTTACATATTACACACACAAACGCTGCACGATTTTCCAGAGTTTTCTCATATGGGTTGAGGAAATTCCTCGTCGGCGTTTTGTCCTCGGCCCGGCGTTTTGTCTATCCCTTAATCCATGGATCTCAATCCAAATTACCTTTTAATTAGAAAGAGACACATATCGATTTCATCCAAATCCACCGCTCGCAACGCAAGGCATTTCTCCACTATATAAGAGAAAACGAAAGACATCGTTTTCAGACGAGCTAATGATTCGGCGAAACGGTGTGCTTCACTGTACCTGAAGCAATAACTACAATATACTTACATAGAATTATTTTGCTCGTTCCATCTTCAAATGGAGATCTTTGAGGACCAATTTTAGAAATGTGGAGTTATTTACCATTTATTATTGATTATATGCCAGTACATTGTATATTAAACCCTTTCTTACTTTCTCTCTGTTTTTTTTTCTCCCAAACCCGTGTCATCATGTATAGGAGTTTGTATCAAAAGTTGAGACAGAGAACTGTGGCACAACAAACAGTCCAAATGAGGATCACGAGCTTGGAGTGGGAGAGCACGTCCCAATTGACTCGTCTACATTTTTGAAGCGAGGCAAACGAAATGACGGTATTCATCAGCTTCGCATCCGCTCTTACTCCTATTCCACAACTTCTCCCTCCATTTCGCCAACCTACTCTAAGTACAAACCAGTCGAGCTTCAATTTCCCAGGAAAAGTCGTCGCTACCCTCGGCATGCCAATTTGGACAGCCATGAAGTGGAACTGGAGACGGAGACTGAGACGGACACGTCCCCCTCGTCAAATGTTGATAGGTTCGGATACAGGAAAAAGAGTCATCATCGAAGTGGTGCTTCAACTTCTTCAGCAACAGCAGTAGGATCATCTCCAACGTCATCCACGGGGAAAAATTCTCCATCCGAGATGGATGAGTCTTCTTCTTCTGGCTCTTTGTCCGCTCACAATCATTCCGCTAATCATCATCACCCCATAGACGGCCATGATACCTTTGGAGTTCTAAAAGATACCAAAGATGATTTTGACCCCTTCGTTTTTGACCCAGGTAATACATAATATTCGCAAGTATTAAAAAATTTTGAAAAATTATTTAACATACTATGATGATGTTTAAGTGTTTTGTGTTTTGCTCTTCTGAATTTCAGATCGAACCTTTGGAAGTCGCTTCGAAAATCGTGAGACTTTAGAATTTTATACTTTACTTCACATGTGTTTAATATTAATATCATATGAAAGTTCTGTATTTCAGTACAGGAATCAAGTGAATATAATTACAAGTTAAAGAGCTAAGCTCATTTGACACAACAAGCTAGTTTAATAGCAATAAGCAGCAACATGTATTTTTGAGATATGAACTCTCTTTGAATTTGAATTCGTATGTATTTGACTTTGAGCTTTTGTGACTGAGCCAACTGTAATTGAAGACTTATCAGTATAGTTGTTAGTTGTGGGGAAAATTCAACTTCAAAGTTCATCTTGTTCTTCCGCATCCGTAGGTATAGAGCATAGAGCATGGAATATAGTCAAGATGAGGAGCTTAATGAGTCCATATTGTTTTATTTGCCCTCATTACTCCATTAATATGAGATCTTTCAAACTAATTTAAGATTATTACAAATACTCATGCACGCCATGTTATGTTACTTCACCACTACATACATATATAGATACTCTAATGCATATTATGTAGTTGGACTGGCCTTGAGCTGGAGAGAAAAGAGATGAAGCAAACCTTTGGCGAAATTTCCACACATCTTTCACCATTATGTATCGTAGGTATTATAGATATGTACAAACTACAAACGTATGAAGGTACAAACGTAATACATACTAAAATCTTGTACCATGTAATGTAGAATGTTCAACTCCAATTGCAGCTCCAACATATTAAATTCATCCTTATTGAAAGTCATTCCAGAATGATAATGAATAGATATAATAACTGTGCTAACGAATCTCCTTTTGACTCAAAAGTAACATTAGGGTAGCATACTAATAGCATATATGCTAGAACCCAATATTGGCATACAACATTACATCTTTCTACATCTAGCATCCTGCATCCAAACCTCATCGTTGAAAGAAACGAGGAAATCAGGTAAATTACCACATTTTGATATTTAGTTCTCGGTTTGCACTCTCATCACAAAAGTTTTTGTTTACCTACTCCACTCTTGAGAACTTGAGCATGTGATTCATAATTGTATGACCATTCTATCCAATTTCTGTTTCTATAGTAATACTCGTTCAGTTCTTTCCACTCAACTTGGGCTTTTTGCTCGAAAACACGTACAGATACATACATACATAATAACAACCTCATCATGCTTCTTTCTTAGGATGAATAATGAGCATCGAACATGCGGTAGAGGATGAAAGCTCAGGCCGACTTTTGACTCCAGAAGTTAATGCATATTGTTAGCCAGAAATATATTTATGTGTAATATTTTGTGGTGAATACATAATTTAGACATTTGTAAACTAAAAACTGCGGGTAGTAATAATACATAGATACCAACTTCGTTTTTAGAATGCATTATTTGTTGTGAGTATCCATCATGTCGATATAAACCTTGAAGCATGATTTCCTGGGCTACGGAAATTAATGGGTTTGGGTGCTACTAACATTTTAGTTTATAGGCCAGGTCAGGGATTCATAAAATTGGTGATTAATGTATATAGGGAATAGTGGCAATGAAGGATTTAATTACAGCTTGTGACCCAGTTCAAGTGAAAGGGGAGTTGATTAATTAAATTCTGATGATAAATACGGAGGTTTTGCATATGAGAACTTCCAACCTTACGAACGTTACATTTTCCCTCTCTTGGGTTTTTTCACAAATGAGTCAGTACATGTGCATTATGCATGGATATTTAAGATCACCAATGCTAAAGCTGTGTTCACAAAAAGCTTGTTTATAAAATGAACTTTTTGATCAGATCTTGACCTACATAATGCCAAAAGCTTTCTATTCTAATTCTAATGTAATGGTCAAAGTAATGTAATATGCGTAATTTAATATCGCAACTGCTTGTTGAATTAATCCAGCTGATTCAGATGGACCAGGGTCGAGCTGGGAGAGTGGCCATGACAGGCATGCAACTGATATGGGTAAAATAAAAATCAAAAAGTAACTGTATAAAGCATTTCCACTTTCTCCACTTTCTCTACATCTTTCTTTAGCCGAGGAAAATAGATGTTGGAATGATGGAGCAATATAGATAGTGCATTCCTATAGATGGTGCTAGACTAGATGACAAGAGACGATAAAATCCCGGGTTTTCGTTCCTCATACCCACGCTCTTTCTTTATCTATTTTTTTGCAGATGACTTTGGTACATTTCACACGGACAGTGTGGACGAAGTTGAGCACGTGATTCTATTGTGTGGGAATGTTGCTGTGAAAAAGACGCCGATTGTCAAGTGCTCTCCGGTGCCAGATGCATTCAGCCCGTGCGAGGACATAATGGGAAATAATTGGCTTCGAGCCTCTGTTTGGTACGAGTAAACATTTAACAAGAGATTTAGAACAATTAACTTTATAGATAAAAAAGTCGGCGCGAGGAAGTAATTAGTGAATGAAGGATCGTGTATAGTTAGTTTGTTTAGTATAAATAAGGCGTAACAAGTGTTTCTAACGATAAGCACACACGCAGTAAAACTATTTTAATAAGCAGAAAAACAAATGCCCACATACATAGTTGGGTATGTATGGAAAAACAACAACAAACTACATGCATGAGATGCACTGTAATTATTTTCCTAATAAATTATTCACCGTTTGTCCTTCCAGGTTTGTCGTCCTCTTCTCGCTCATGGGGAACATCACGGTTCTAATTGTTCTCTTCCTCACCTTCAGTCGGATGAATGTGCAGCGACTTCTCATGGCCAATTTGGCATGGTCCGACTTTTGCATGGCCATTTACCTGTTTATGGTGGCAGCTCAGGATCTTTTGTCGTTGGGTTCCTACTTTAATCACGCTATCGATTGGCAGCTGGGATGGGGCTGTCAAATTGCCGGTTTCCTCACCGTGTTTGCATCCGAACTGTCCGTCTTCACGTTAACAATCATAACAGGCGAGCGTTGGTATGCCCTCACTCGAGCCATCAATTTGACCAAGAGACTGACAATCGGCGGAGCCGCAAAGCTGATGGCGCTTGGATGGGTACTCGCCTTCATTCTCGCTCTCCTCCCCCTCGTCGGCGTCTCCTCCTATTCAAAAACTAGGTTAACAAAACGGAAATGATGAAAAAAAATATTAACATACATACAGCACAGTATCGGTGTAAAAATGTGATGTAAATGCATTAACTAGTTTGATGACAACTTTTTACCCTACAGCATTTGCTTGCCCATGGAAGGGACGACCCTGGCCTCCCAAGCTTACCTCGTATTTCTACTCATCTTTAATGGTCTTGCATTTATCTTGGTGACAGTAGCATACTTAAAAATGTATCGGGCTGTTGCGGGACACGGTGGTGGGGCGCCCGCAGCACACACAGGTTTTTACACAGTCTATAAAAAGAAAAACGCATACAAATAAGTAAAACAAATAATTAAATGCAAACCACAACTTTTTTTAGTGCATTAGAATCAACTGTAACCCCAAAACATGTTTTTAATCTCTCTCTTTATCTTGTTTGCTTTACAGCCGACCTTGCCATAGCCAAGAAAATGGCTCTTTTAGTGTAAGTTTGTTTTTTAGCATTTTTTTAGCATAGATATACATACACTACAGAAAACTCTAAAAAGTTGACAGTGAGTTCACTCCAGTTTGCACAACATAAAACCATGCTGTAAATTGTGTTTATGTAAAAAAGTATGCTTGCTCAAAAATGTTTTCAGATTCACAAATTTTGCATGCTGGGCTCCAGTTGCATTCTTCGGCTTAACTGCGGTCTCAGGCCACCCACTTATCGGTATGATTTACATATGATTTACTTACACGTCAAATCATAAAAAACAAACACGCGTTATTCATATCATGCAATTAGCAAAGTATGTTTAATACCGTGTATACATATCAATGGTGATTATTAATGACCTTGTTGTGAATTTTCATGAGCAGGAGTGACGGAGGCAAAAATCCTGCTCGTCTTCTTCTACCCACTGAACTCTCTCATGAATCCCTTTTTGTACGCGATACTCACCAAGCAATTCCGCAAGGACTTTTATATGATGCTGAGCAGGTAGATATAAACGGTACAAATTAATACTCCTTAACTGCTTCACATTTTCATTTTCAGTTATTTCGTAAGTTTGTAGAGATATCCGTATTAATGAGTATTTATATAACTAACTGTAGCTGAACATGTAAAATGCAGTTATTAGTTTGTATTGTTTATGATTAAAGTACACCTCAACCTTCAAATATATATATTGCCATAATAATATTGAGTAGAATTAAACTAACAGCGTAATGACTAATCGATATTCTTAATGGTTGAACTAAATACATTAGATATCCACTTCCAAATCCTATTCCCGATGTTCCCTTACCTACCAGTATAAAATCTCACCGTAAACCTAACCTTGAACCTTAAAGCCTGGAATGATAAAATCTGCATGTGGCGTTAGTCCATTTGGCTGATGTGTATACATAGTTGCGATGCATTTGTTCAATGGAATAAGTGTGTAATTATTGTCGTTTAATTGTGTCTGCTAGACGTTGTCTGTAAGAATGAAAAGTCATTGGGTTTCATTGCGATTTTTTGACAAATTTTTGAATTTTGATGACATTAATAGTTTTGAAAGCAAAAAAAAGCTTTTGCATTTTGAGTAAATTGTAAATTTTGTAAGTATTTTTGTAAACTGTTTTGTACTCGTCTAAAAACTTTTTTTGAATGACCCCAACTATGATTTGCATAACTTCCTTGTTATGACACATATGAAGTATGAAACATTTACATAGTTTACATTTAAAAAGATGATATGATGTAGTCTCGTATGAAAAATACACAGTAGGATAAAAGACAAAAGAACTGTGTAAAAATAAAGTTTTTTTTCTCTCTCTATTTTTCTTGCATGATTACGGCGCACTCTTCTTCTTCTCTTCCTCTTGCTCCTCATTGGAAAAAAAATGAAACAAAAAAATATCCCGTAAATGAATAACTAGACATGGAATGTGTACAGAGTTAGCCGCCAAACACAGAGGAACAGTCTCAACAAATAATACAGTTCAAACTATGCAAACCACTTTGAGAATCGGCTCGATGACGGACTCAACAAGGCATTTTGGTAGTGGGAGCGGAGGACGGATGTCTGTCTCTTCAACCTCCGGTGGAGCTTATTTTGGTCCTCAGGGGTCAAATGGCCCACAGGATGGCCACAGTCCCTTGACTGGGAAAATAAGTTTTGAAGGGGTTGCAACATCCCCTAATGCTAATAATAGATTGGATGAGTCAAGTCCCACTTCAAACTCTAATACAAATTCCAACTCTTCCTCCTCCTCATCTTGCTTCTTCCGCTTGTTCAACGGAACCAAGAATCCCAACAATATGAATGGCAAGGGAGGGAGTCACGGGCATGGGAGCAATGGAAAGTCGAGGCGGAATAATTCCAAGCTCATGAGAGATGGACGAGACTCCATTCTTGATTCAGATAGTGACGGTGATGCTCTATACGGAGATCAAAGGTCATCGGCGGAAACGAGCTTCATCTCTGTCCCTCTCAACGCTTCCTCGCCCAACAACTCATCCAATTCAATTGCAGATCCAAATAGTGCAGGAAGACTGAGACGACTAAAAAATTATCGGATTGAGTCTCGATTACCCCCAATCAGTGATGATAGCGAAACAGTGGCGTTAAAATCTCTCACAAATGTTTAAATAAAACTTGACAAAATTCTAGATGATTTAGAGAACGCCTTGTCATGAACAATGAACAACCACCAAAATATCCATCACATTAATATTGTACTCGTGAGATAGTCGACAGGTAAATAATTTTATAGCCTTACATATAAAACCTAAAACTGACCATAATATGTAAGCACAATAGTAATCTTTCAAATAATTACTTAATTTTATCACCTTACGTTTTAAACTTTTTCACGCGTAGATTTCGGCCAAACTTAGGTTTGGATTGCATAATATGTCGACATCAATACGCCGCTTCCTGCCACATTTGCTCTACTAAAAAGCCAGTCCGGAGACACTCACCAGCCCCTTCGTCTTCTCAGTCATCATCAGGCATTGATCAAGGTCAAATCGTATATTTACCATGCACAAAAGGTTTTTTTCATGGAAATGCCATCAGCCGAATTAAATGTTAGAGAATAGAGAACAACTTGATTGAAAGTTAACCATCACTGTTGAATTATAAGAATGCCAGCTCCGTTGACTTCCAGAGCCGTTTCTGCAGAGAAGCCGTCCTTCACATACAATTGCTATGTAATACTATAAAAACAATATTATACGTGTTACCTGTCTATTATTACTGTGTAATGAAAATGAACATAGGTACATGCTATTTAAAGGTAAAATACTTGTCATTGTTTGTAGCCGCGGTAGTACAATTGTGTAACTAAACAAACTCTTTAAATTAAACATTAAACCAATACGTTAATATAAAAAGTATTTCTATCAATTACATATAATCGCGTAACGTGTACCTAATAATATAATAAATATTATCATTTTTGTATGAAAGTACAAGTATACACATATGGTCAAAATAAATCGGACAAACTTTTCTTTGGACTTTAAATCTTAATTGTACCACAACCATTTACA
>JAQIVE010006711.1:0-11229 GCA_034698285.1 Sminthurinus bimaculatus | reverse complement strand
GGCATCATTTTACCGGCGAGATCAATTGTTTTGGCGGCGACTTGTAATTATTTCCATTTTTTTAACTCTTTCTTGTCTTGAAAAATCTGGCCAAATTTTATTGATGGCCCAATTTGTTTTGGAAATTTGAGGTTTCCATGGCAATTTAAAAAAAATATTTCAAATTTTACTAGTTTTACGAGTTTTTGTATGTTAGGTATGTATAGCTTGAGCTTTCCGTACAAAAATATCCCCCAAAATTATGTCAAGTTTTATTGTCCCCAAAATGGGTCCGTTTTTTGGCCCCGCACCACACCAAAATGTTGGTGGAATTCGGGTCAAAGTTCAGGCTTCAGGCAGTTGCTGGGTAACAATAATAATACCCAGACGAATATGGCCGAGCTGAAAAATCGGGACAAAATTTTCAAATCATGGTTAGTTTTTGACCAAAACTGAGCAAATGTTTGGCTCAAGATGCACTTTGTCTCTTTTTACGGGAAAGCGGCAAAATTTTAATTTTGACCTTTGACCAAAAACCTTTTTCCGAAATTCCTACGATTATCGCCGCAGGTTAAATAGCCTACCTAAAAATATCATTTTTGTACGGGTACGATAAAGCAGACTTCATTCAAACATTTGTATTCGAGCCCGATTTGCAAAAATTACTAATTTTGGTTAATTCCTACATGCGCCAATTTGTTGTAATTTGTAATCCTCGTTTTTGTTTCCTTGTCCGGTCGTCAATTTTGCCCTTTTTTGCCAAAAATCGACCGACTTTGTACCGTTTGGCCTTCAGTACAATCCAGGTTTTCTTCGCATTTTATTGTTCATCGAAAACCCAGTCCAGAAAGAAGATTTTCTAAAATTGCCCTTTTTTCAAAAATGTTGACACAGGCGGAAAATCACTGGAATTTTCGGACCCTGCACATCCTCTCGCAACTTTGTCTCATACCCATCGAGACCAACGTTGAATGGGGGAGGATTCAGCGGCAAACTTGCCGCTGGAGAATTGGCGCGTGGATTTGCATCTGCGCCGCGGCGCACTGCATCTGCCTGTTTAAAACGGTGCGCCTTGTCCAGGATTTGCTGAAGGCCGCGGAACTGTTCAAATGGGAGCATTTTATTCTCCATGGAATCTTTGTGGTCTCTCTGGTCGGCGCCTGCTTCGTCGCGCGCGACGTTTTCTGCCTCAACTCCCGGGAAAACTTGATCCTGTTCAACGCCCTCTTTGAGGAAGAAAAGGGAGCGTCGGACGAAAAGGAAGAGAAAGGTCAGGTCGAAGACTTTAATGTCCTGAAAGTTAAAGATAAAGGAAAATCTGGGGCGAAAAGAGGCACAAAAAAAGTGGTCAAGCTTGAAGTTCAGCCACCGTCGGAGTTGGAGCCGCGCCCTTTCTTTTCGACGGATTTCAAATATTCGCGCCATGAAACGTTGGCTCTTCTGATGCCCCAATTTTGCGCCGGGGGCATCTTGCTGTTCCTCTTTGTGTTGGGGGGAGACATGAGTCGCAGTCAATTTCTGTATTCGATGCTACCAGCGGGAAGTCAGAGTGTCGGCGCTTTTGGCGCGCTTTTCATGGTCGAAATCGTGATTGCTGTGTTCATGTCCATGACCTATTACTACGCCATTTTGGTGCAGCTTCTATTTCTGGAGAAGTGCGACCTCACCCTCGCGCGATTTGGCGATAGACTGGGGTAAAATTTTCGTGTTTTTAAATTTTTTGTTGTGAATTTGTACGTCTTTTACGTTTTTGAACTGTCTGGTACCAAAATTTCTATTTAAATATTTGTACCACATTCTTTTCGAAATTTACCGACTATAAAAAATGTTTCAACCCCATTCTTTTCAAAAATACCGGATTTTCAAAATTGGCCATCAACTTTTCTAAAAACACCGGATTTTAAAAAATATTTACCGTATATTTTGGTAAATACCAATTATTTTAAAATGTTACCTGCATTTTTTGGAAAATACCGGATTTTTAAAAAAGTTTACCACAGTTTTTGAAAATTAACGCCCTTGGAAAAAAATCTTGTCAAAAATTCTCATGAAATTTTGGCACGATTTTGTTTGAAAATCTTAGCAATTTTGATCAACTTTTGATGAGATTTTGATGAAATATCATGAAAATCTCATCAAAAATTTTGAATATTGTTAAATCTCATCAAAATTTCATGAAATTTTATAAGATTTTTTTCTAAGGTTGGTTTCAAAAAAACATTCACCACTTTATGTTGAAAATTGCCGGCTTAAAAAAACATTTGCCGCATTCTGTTTAAAACCACCGGCTTTTAAAAAACTTATCATTTGTTTGAAAAATACCAGATTTATAAATTGCTTACCACATTTTTTTGAAAATTAGCGGCTTTTTAAAAAAAATCCGTTATTTTCATTTATGATTTAATGAATTTTATGTGCTAAATTTAAATGTTTGCAGGGAAATCTCTGAAACGCGCGGATTTTTGGCGCGCCACCTCTTTGATAAACTGTTGAGTGACATGCGGCGCCTACAACTGCTGATCCACCTGTTCAACTGTTGCTTCTCCTCCACCGTCTTCTGCTACAAGCTGACCTTCATCACAATGAGCAGCTTTGCCTGCTGGTCCTGCATCCGGATCCTCACGGTGAATCCGTACATCGGGCTATGTTGTGTCATGGCCTTTTGCAACTCGACCATCTTCTTCACGGTCATGTACGAGAAGGCCTTTGCGATCCCGCAGAATCTCTCCCGATGGAAGAAGGAAGCCTTGGTCCAGGCTCGCCGACTTTACGGCACCCGCCCAAACCATACCGCGAATCCAGTCAACATGAACATGAACATAAATCGGCGTGGTCCGGGTAAAGACCGTGAAATGGAAATCTGGCGGGAATTGTGGTCCATCCCCGCGGTAGGGGTGAAAGTTGGGAGTTTCCACCTCCTCGAGCGGCAGAGCACCCCCAACTTCATCGACTTTATTTTCAAGCAAGTGTCCAGCCTACTCATCACCTTCAAATAAATTATGAACGCGCGAAATAAAGTTTTAAAAATGCATAATACATACTTACATCTTACATACAGACGTTTTTGAAATAGAAACATTTTATTCCATTATTTTGTTTATATTCAGTTCAGTTTCAAAAATTCAAAAAATCCCATTACAATACATCATATTTAGTATTATTTTGGCGGGGAAAGTTTGGTTGACCCGACCCGCCACATACAATAATAAGTTTAGCAGATAGCATTAGTAAAAAAAATTAAGGCGACGATTCCCGCGAATGAGATCAACTTGGTGCAGGTCACGACACAAAATTTTCCCGGGTCTTCGGGTGTCTCTGGTAAATGAAGTGTGTTTTGGATCAAATCTCGTGCCTCAATTCAAAGCCGCCAAAAATTGTTGGTTCGGGAGTCCAAAGTTCCTGTAGAAGCGGGAAAAATTAAACATTTATCAAAATCAGTGGTAAAATACCAAAATAAATGGTAAAATACCAAAATTAGTGGTAAAATCTCAAAATCAGTGGTAAAAGATCAAAGTTATTGGTAAAATTCCAAAATCAGTAAAAAAAATGGTCGAAATCAGTGGTAAAAGACCAAAATCAGGGGTAAAATTTCAAAATCAGTAAGAAAAAATGGTAAAAATCAGTGGTAAAAATTCAAAGGACAAATTATACTTTAGATTAACTGTTTGTATGAATAAATTTGAGTCCTGACCTTTTCTTGTCGCTCTCGCTTCATCTTATCCAAAGTTTCCAGGGTACGACTATCCAGCTGTGTCTGTTTGGCGGCAATGAGCCGGCGGGACTCCTCACCCGTCATCTTGTACCGCCCCGCCCACTCGATGCTCTGGAGCTGTGGCCAATAGACAAAGAAGATTCCGTGATGAGGGGTGGTGACGGCGGCGTAGCTTTTGATCCGCTTCAAGTTTGGAAAGATTTGACGGAATTTGTCCCAGGAGCGAGTGCAGGGGAAGTCGTCGGACAGCTCAAGTTCCTCCACCGAATCGAGTGAGGTCACGGAGGGGTCATTCGGGTTTCGGGGTTGATTAGAGGGGGTAAAGTAGTTGTGCCAAGCTCGAAGAGTGTACATGCCCGAGGTTCGAAGGTAGTTCAGCCCGATGGACTTGAGCTGGGGGAAGAGGTCACGGACCACCTCGGTTTTGAAAGTCTGCTCCGGCCGCGTGTCAACCTGGACGGTAAGTCGATGAACATTCGGGTAGCCCCCGGGTAGAACCGGGATCGTGTCCACATACTCCCACTCCAAAATCTGGAGAGACTCTTGACTCGTTGTAAAGATTCGGTCATAGTCGGGGATGAGATGACGGGTGGTGTGGACGATCGTGGGGTCAATCGATGGATCTACTCTTTGGGAGAGGTCAAAGGTCAACTTTTTTAGCTTGAAATTCTCTCGGTTGAACTTTCCAAAGTCCTTGTAGGCCTTGACTCCTCGGACGAAGGCGGCGTTGCTCCCGCGCTCCGGATTTTCATCATCCAGTTCAAGTAAGGCCTGCACCAAATTCTGACCTTGACCTTGACCTTGAACTTGACCTGGGGTTTGATTTTGATTGGCGATTCGAACCACGATTTGAACACTTTCTTCAGGATTGAGTTGGCGCTCCCGCATCTCGGCCCGGATTTGGGCGGCAATTCGCTGTTGCTCCCTAAATATGGGCACGGTCATCCCGGGAGGGGGCTGAGGGCACGGGAAGAGGAGCATGGGCTTGTAAATGGTGAATTCATGAAGCAGCGGTATTCGCTTTCTTTCAAATTGGTGCCAAAACGGGAGGTGGAACTGAAACAGGGGGAAGTTTCCCACGGCCTTTAATTTGGAGGCGCGCGCCACTATTTGGTAGGCCACGGCCCAGCGCCAATCCCGCTTTTGCATTTGTTCCCCAAAATGGAGTATTTCCAGGGCGGGAAGCATTAGGGGCTCCAGATCCACTCTAAACGTTTGGAGAACGGGGGGCTTTGAGGGGTCTCTCAATAGGTATCGCCGCTCTTCCGGGACCCAGTCCGAGTCCTTCATAGTTTGGTCCAAACTCAAGGATAACTTGACCACGTTGGGTGCTTGACACTGCAGAAGGCTGACGAAGGTCTCCTCACTGGGCGAGACATTCCGTAGGATGAGGGTATCGATCCACTCTCCGTGAAGGCAGAAAAACTCCCGGGCCCTCCCCATCTTTAAATCGCCCCCGGTAAAGGTGAAATGGGTGCAGGGGAAGTCCAGGTCCACGGCCGAGCCAAGGATTTCTACAAGGTCTCTGAGGTACATTTTTTGCGGCAAATCTTCACAATTTACTGCATGATTTTCACTGGAATTATTTTCTCCATGACAACTTGAGCTGGTGCTGGAACCGGAACTTGAGCCAGATTCATTTGGCGTATCGGATTCCACTTGTATTGACTCTACTGTAAATTTGACCGGTGGTGGTACATGCTCGTATTCCTTTTCAATGGGGTCAAAATTGAACTGGAGGGCAAGGCCGCCCCTTTTTCGGATCTCGGCATTTACCAAGTGGTACCAAGTCCGGTTTACCCCTCGCAGGCTGAGCAGGCCTTTGAAATTTAACAGGCTCAAGATGAGCTTCTGAATCTGGGAAAGAAAAAGAGAGACATTAAATTAATAGGTTGAAAGGTCATCAAGAAATTTCGGGTCAGATATTTTTGACCCATTTTTCACCAAAAATTTCATAAATACTCTTGTTTTGCTAATTGATGTTTGCAAATTGTGAAGGCAATATTACCAGAATTGCATTTTGCAATTCTGGTAATATTGCCTCTTTATTTAAAATTTTTTTTCGAAAATTCATCAAATTTTCCATTGTCTAGCAAAGTACTATCCAACTTTCAAAAATCTTGCCAAAAAAATTAATACCAGAATTGTTCATGTTTTTTCCGTAAAATTTTCAGTCCTGGGCCCTTTAGGGCCCAAAATTGGCCACAAAGGCCACTTTTAACATAAAAGTGATCTTTACTCACCAGATGACATCCCAGAGCTTTGTATTCCGCTGAATAGTCGAGGTGGTGGTGGTGGTCGTGACCGTTGCCCTGGTTCTGGCTCTGACCTTGGTCACCGCTGGTGCCGGGATTTGAAATAGGCCTAGTATCCCCACTTTCCCTCTTCGGGTTGTCCACCTTTTGCTTCTTGAACATGGTCCCTTTAAAAAAATGGTAAATGAGTCCTCTTTTAATTTTCTTTATAAAAAGTTACTCAAAATTTCCAGTTCAAAATAAAAGTTTCGGCTGTGGGCCCCTTTTCCAGGGTTTTTGAATAAAATTTTAATATGGGCTATACAGCTCTCATTTTCCATTTTCTAAAGGTTCTACAAGATGTTAGACGAATAGTTGGGGAATTTAAGAGCAACGAAATATGAAACTATAAGTAACGACTGTCTACGGGAAAGTTTACAGGAAAACATTAAGCTCCTATTACCAAGTTATAAATGCACGTAAATAAGTACTTGTGTGTAATAAAAATATGTACAACATTTATTATCTATCTATGCTCTATACACATTACACATACAAAAGGTCAAAGCGGTCTCTCTCTTCATATTACACAACCATAAGTAATAAATATAATATAATATACAGCAGTCTATTTAATGATTTAACGAAGCTTCATTTTGAATTGGACTCTCTCTTATCATCTTGATTTTTTTGTATTTTAAAACCTCAACTGCGGTTGTTATTTGTTATCTGAAGCTTACACAGCTTTATAACAGTTCAACTTTGACTTCTACTCAAAAGTAATATTATGATGTGTACATATACATACCGTAATTGCTGGAATTTTACGACAGTCGTTTGTACTATTTAAATATACGGCCATGGAAATTAAAAATTATGTATTACCGTATACCGTATAATAGTATAATAATTTCAAACGGCCTTATTTTGAGTCTTGAACCTTCTTATCCTTTACTTTATACTTTGCAATAGGTTTATAAAAAAAAGTTGTCCAACAATTCCAGGAAATACGGTATATTATACAGCCTTATAAGTATTTAGCAATACTATGATGAATGATGAAACCTAAACTTGTAAATAATATAAACAAAAAAACGTTTATTAACGTTCGTCTAATATAAAGCAAAAGTAAGTAAGTATCAAGAGTTAAATGTTAAATGTCAAATAATGCTAATATTTGAGGTTCATCAAATACTTTTGGGCACGTTTATAACATGATAATATAATAACGATTTGTAAACGATTTGGGCATAGTAGTGTATTATTGTACATATTTTATCAGCGCTTAAACGAACAACTTACACTTTTACATTGAACCGGAAGTACAAAATGATCATTTACTTCACTTTAATCTTAATGTAGAGTTTTCTTACCTTATGTTTATGTATTTCCTTTATATCCACAAAAGGATGAAATCCGTTTGATGATAAAATATATTACTTACACAAATAATACTCACATTGTCTTCTCTGATCTCCGACAGATCACAAGTAAACATTAAACATATCAGATTTCAGATAACATGATAATAATATAATATTTAGTATAGTCTTGTAGTTTGATGAAGAAAATAGGAAATTTTCATGAAAGTTAAATGCAGGGCTACTTTTTTTAAAATTACAAGTCTTGTATTTTTTGAATTTGACTATTCCAACTGGATTCCCATGAAAATAGGTACCTAAAATACCTAAATAAATCCTAAATACTTTTGTTAACCTTTTGTGTGATGTACTTATTGCGAATAATAAGGGAAACCTGAATTGTCTTTCTGCATAAAAGTAAAAGGATGTACTTATTTACTTCGTAGTATATTATTGATCTGTATGTATCTACATTGTAACTTTTGATAGCATTGTTGCTATTGTTGTAAATTAGATAGGAAAAAAGGACAGGACCCTTTTGTTGTAAAAGTAAGAATGTATGAAAAAGGACGTTGGGATTTGAATTTTGGTCGTAGTAGAACGAAAAAAGGGGAAATCATGTAGCATACGGTGGAACTTTATACGTACAAAAAACATAAATACATAAGTATTATAGTACATACTCACATAGGTAGAATAATACGTACCTATACTTACATACTTACTTTTGTCGACACAGCTTTTAATATAAGGCATAAGGCTGCATGTTCGTGTCTGTCTGCCTGTCGTTGTTTATGGCAATTGGCATGTCTGATATTTACAAGAATTTCCTTGTCAGCTTAAATATGTACGTACAATGTACAATGGGCATGACTTTGGTGCTCCGCGAGTTCAGAGTTATTCTCGTCTATCCAATATGCTCATCATTTTCTTAAATGGGCCTTCGTTAAGGGTCCAGGAACAATTTTATGCATTTTATATGCTTTTTCATGTAAACTTTGAGGTGACATGACAAATTAACTGTAGGTATCGGTGCAAAATGGCCTGTACCATAATTTGCAGCATAAAGTGTAGAGTAAAATGCGTTTTACAGATTTAAAACGATGACAATTGAAGGGTTCTTTTTTGACCTCCGTAGAGACTATAAAAAGGGGTCTTTTTGAAATAATTTGAATAATTTTTTTCTACGCAAAGTTTCAGGCTTGGGCACTTAGCACATTAAAATAGAAAAATTGTAGTGTAGTTTATTGGCAAAAATTTGGTAATTTTTAGTATGC
Source organism: Sminthurinus bimaculatus (assembly GCA_034698285.1). Lineage (NCBI taxonomy): Eukaryota > Metazoa > Arthropoda > Collembola > Symphypleona > Katiannidae > Sminthurinus > Sminthurinus bimaculatus. Next base: position 2,666 of record JAQIVE010006711.1, on the reverse strand, counting down.
AGAATGTCTTGACCTAGGTCAAGGTCACAGGAAGCCTATACATATATATAGGTCCTGAGTTTTCGGCCGAAAAGTACCTGAAATTGTTTTTTGTGGACTCGCAAGGCTTCATTCCCCCAAAATTTTAACAGTTTTTGGGCTGAAAATGTCTCGGAAAATTTTTTCGGCAGAATATGTGCTTATGTGTACATAAGCACATATTCTGCCGAAAGAGGGTAGATCAGAAAATCTGATCGAGTTTGGTAGAAAATTTAAAAAAATGCTAATCTATCAACTGGCACTCGGCATCATAGTCGTCGGGGATGATCGGCGCCACGATTTTCTTGAGGTCAACCAGCTGACACGGATAAGGGCACTTGGGAATTTCTAGTAAAATTGGAGCAATCTCTGTTGAATTCCGCAAAAGTACCTGCAACGCAAAATGCTTAATGTAGAACACTCTGTAATTTGAATTTCGTGCAAAATTCAAAATTGACGGTATTTTTAACATTCAGAAAATAACGAATTAATTTTGAATAAAAATAAAATAAAACCCAATTTTTTCAGCGATTTTTCTAGCCTTGCTGTTCAGTTGAACAATGAAAAATTGAAAAAATATGCAAATTCGAAATCAAAATTGAAAATTTTCGTTGAATTTTCCTTGGACCAAAAAAATAACCGTACCTTGACAAAGAGTTGGGGTGATTTGTCAACTTGCGTCTTTAGATACGTTTCGACAATGACTGCAGAAGCGTAGGGCGGTTTTAGGTTGTTGAATACACCAAAGTCGGCCATTAAGGTTGCCAGGGTGAAGTCGTGACCTGAAAATATGTAAAATTTTCGGGATTTTTGGGTCTTAACCTCCGCCCTTCGATGGGCCAAGTCCTCTTGAAACAATTGTAGCAGGTGGGATGGTTGCTTTGCCACCGTGGTAACGGAGTTGGGGTCATCCGTCAGAATTTCGTCCATGTTGGCCAACACGTTTTGAAGGAAGGCTGAGGAGAGTCGCTGGAGCGCTGGAGATCCGATCAGGTGCTGGAAGTTCAGGAAAAAGTGAAGGTCGACGTTGGTCACCATGCGAGGTGTAACCCACGCGGGCAAGCTTCGGTTTTGAGCCAACTGTGGAAAAAATGCGGGAAAAGAATAATTGCAAAATCTGTTTCAACCCGAATGGAAAACATCAGCAAAAAAACTTTGTTTTGACCGAAATTCGCCAACTTTTTTAAAAAACTAGCGAACCCTACAAAATTTGTCAGAATTTCGTTGGGATTGGTCAGTAAAGAAAGAAAATTTTGGCTGAATTTTTCATCAATTTATTTTTTTTTAAACTCGGTACTTTTTGGAAAAATAGCCATTTATTTTTTCATTGCATATTTCATGTACCAAAACGTATAAATAGTCCAGCAGGTCATGGCCTTCCCCTTTATCTGTAAGGTTACCGGCCCTGGCTAAAATTTCTAGCTGCATATTTGAAAAATCCCGGTCCAGTTTTTGGTACTCCAAGGATTCCCGCTTTAATTTTTCAATTTCCACCTGCTGCTTTGGACAATCCGGAATGTGCGAAATAGACATGATCAGCAACTGTAACAGCAAAATTTACCACGTTTTTCACTTCGAATTAGGAGGGAAAAGGAAAACACCAAAAAAGTTTAAAATTAAAATTAAAAATGAGCGCCAAAATAAATAGGTGTTACCTGTGAGTCTTTTTGCGGCACCGTTCGAAGAGGGACGATTTGGGGCTGATTAAAGCCAGAGCTAGATGTGTCATTTTTTGTACCATTTTTGGTCCCAGGATAAAGGCCGCGAAGAAGCGAGAGGGCGCTAACAATGGCGCGATCGTTCGGTGTGGTCATGACCAAAATCTCGTCCGAAAAATATGTGTCGTTCAGAAAGCCCCCATAACGCTTCCGGAGAAAATCGCCCAACACTTGCGTTTGCTCCAAGCCTTTCTATATTGTAAAAATTGGTTCAAAATTTTCAGTACCGAAAATTCTGCACAAATTTATACCGAAAATTTTGAAAACCACTGTTATGCTAATTTTTATACCGCCGTAAGTTGACCGACGCCCTCGGGCCATTCCTTGGCCAGTTTTTCCGGGGTTGCGTCAAAGGGCACCGGAGACATGGGATTTCGATCTCCATGACGATGCAGCTAAATTCGGTATTTTTTTACAAAAACGGTCAAAAAATGTACATTCCTCAGTAATAAATATTGCCAAAAAATCTCATGAAATTTTGAATTGTGTTTGGTCGTAAATCGCATAAAGTTTGATCAACTTTTGATGTTTGATGAAATTTTGATAGAATATGAAGAAAATCTTATCAAAATTCTAAATCTTGTCAACTCTCATAAAAATCCCATCAAAATTGTCAATCTTGTCAAATCTCATGAAAATCCCATCGAAAATTCTCAATCTTGTCAAATCTCATAAAAATCCCATCAAAAATTGTCAATCTTGTCAAATCTCATTAAAATCCCATCAAAAATTGTCAATCTTGTCAAATCTCATTAAAATCCCATCAAAAATTCTCAACCTTGTGAAATCCCATGAAAATCTCATCAAAAATTGTTAATCTTCTCAAATCTCATCAAAAATTGTTAATCTTCTCAAATCTCATCAAAAATTGTTAATCTTCTCAAATCTCATCAAAAATTGTTAATCTTCTCAAATCTCATCAAAAATTGT
>JAQIVE010006710.1:0-11229 GCA_034698285.1 Sminthurinus bimaculatus | reverse complement strand
ACGGGACGGGACTGAAAGGGCGAAGTTCGGGATCGGGACGGAACGGGACTCAGAACCTCGTCCCGAACTCATCCCTAGTGTACATAAGATACCATGCACAGAGATTGTACTTTAATATGTAATACTGTACATGGGGTGATCTAGAAGAAAATAAAAGATAATACAGGGTGGCGATTTTTATTTTACTCAAAACTTCATTCTGTAAACGATTTTCCCTCGCAACTCACCGTAACTTACCTAATATAATTAACAACAAAATGGAAATAACTGCAAAAAAGTTTGATGAATGGATGAATGGACTCACAAAATTACATCCGTTTTTAACATTTTTTAAAGACTTTTGAGTCAAAACTGACCCATAACAATTTTTAACAGAGCATTTTGCAATTGTAGTTGTGAGTAAACCACAAGTTACAACCCTCAGCACGAGTATTGAGTACATATTAATATCTGTGTCATATCGTATTATGCGTACACTTGGTAAGTTTTGAAATTCAAAAAGCATGTACAATGTACAAGAAGTTGAGAAAGAACTGAATACTGCATAATATACAGAAAAGATGAAAAAGTAAACATCAACCAGACTGGAAAACTGACAGTAGAAAAAGCACTTAGTCTCTTCACGAAAATATGAAGTCATGTGTCCAAAGTAAGTATTTATGGATTTTAGATTTCAGTTTTACATGTATAAATGCATACAGTCTAAAATGCACTTCTTTCTTTCTATCCCCCGATGATATTGATGCCTTGTTTTGCCTTCAACTTCATGAACAAGCATACTAAGAAAATCTGTTCATCAAATATACATCGGAGAATATTTTTTAAATATATATTATCAGTATGTTTTCCTTGTGTGTTTACAATGTTAAAGATTAAGTGTAAGTAAGTGCATGGAAAACAAAATATTTTATTGCATAACAATAAAGTACAATGATGCAATATATTATGTACTATATACATTATAAATAGTTGCACCTTGTTGTTTTTCGTCCATCATGCCGAATTCCAGCCATAAAGATAAAAACGATACATACATATATAGTTCAAAAAAGATCAAAAATGGCAAAAATGAATGTACGCTAAGATTATCATCGGTGTACATTTTGTTATTGTTGTCGCAGATTTTACTCCGCCTTGTAGTTAATTTACACAATAAATATAAAATATATATATGGACAAAAAACCACACACGCAGACAACCTATAACACTTGTTGCATGTTGTACACTCACACGTGCATTTACTTTTGCATGTGTGTAATGTGTAATGTATAGATAATAGATACCTAAAACCCTTTCTCACACACAACAGAGCGGCTGTATCATGAATAACTACTAACTAATACACAACATATATACAGAGTGGAGATACTTCTTTGTTATTATTATTATGCATATTGCTGGTGTCACGATGATGACGATGACGTCCATAGAATAAATGTTTAGCCTTAGCCGGGCTTTTTAGTCTCCCATTATAATCTTTGATCTTCCTCGTCCTCTGTGCTCTGTTCATCTTTGAGCTTTGATGGTGATTGGTGACTTTTTCTTATCCACCAGGTTTTAATCCGGAATTCTGGTTCACCTTCAACTTGAAAAATGCAATATACATCTCAATAACAATGGTAAAGTTTTTTAAAATTGCAAGTATTAAACAGGTGCGAAAATTATAAGTTTCCGAGCACGTCAGTATATACTGGTTGCGCTAGTAACTGCGCTAGCGACAAGAACAAAATAAACAACGATATTGCAAGCAGATAAACAAGAATCGAATGGCCATTCCAGTACCCCATCAGACCCAGCGCGCGGCATCACAAAAAGATGGGACTTGATTCATGACCTGACGAGTGACCTCCACTAATATTATTATTTTTTATTGCATAAAAGTGTACAATAAAGCCACAATTATTATGGCACTAGAGCCAACAACACGCAAATAGGAGTTCCCTCATTTTCCGTGTAAAAACTATAATGTTGAGCTATCGACGTCGAATCCATATACATACGTATTCGCTATTCGCATGCATAATAAATCCCGTCCTTCTTGGAAAATCTTCTTGACACATGACACATAGTCACACAGTCAGATAATATGTAGTATATTATACTAATTTATGGTTGATACTGGTCTTATTATTATGTCCTTTGTCTTGTCCCCCTCATCAATCATGGTCTTCATCTCGTCATATCCTCAAATCAACAAATATGTATAAAATTTAAATTTCTCTCCACAAAAAAGAATGAAAAAGAACAAACAATGACAATACAATAACATAATATAATGATATACTGCATTCTGGTTAATACAGTAGTTACGTTTTAAAGGGATACGAAATATGAGCGACATTTAAGTTTACGGCATACTATAATTTTATAGATTCAACATTCAACATATAAAAGACAAAAGAAAATGAGTGTCTTGTTATTTTTTCTTCCTTAGTGGATTATTATTGGAAAAGGCAATAATAAATAAATACCAAATTTGAAAGGCTTTTGGATTTTGGACGTCTCAATCAACAAGTTAAAAATACACATTATCAACGGTGGACAGAGGCAGGAAAACAATAACCACATCAGTTTTGTTCACACATTGTTGTGTTTTTTTCTCTATATGTTCATTCAAGCGTGTGGTTGCTTGGAAATCAAATGCAAATGTATGTACTGACTGACGGGCAGTTGTTCTCGTAGTTTGTACCAACAACCAAGGAACTTGGTGATGGTGTTGATGATTTGTGAGCTTTCAGTGTTAATTGTAGAGTCTGAGACAGCAAAAAGAAATTTGAAAAGCTTGTCAGCCTCAGGATTTGAACATGATCAACCAGCAGCAGTCAAAACTCATAGCGTATGTATTTGCAAATTACAATAATATATTCAACACATCTCGTATACATACATACATACATACATACATTCTAGGAGAAACGGAAAGTGATTTTTGTCTCAATCTCAAAACTACAGCTTCAAAGCTTCAAACATAAAAAGTAAATTGACAAATGGTTTTGGTTGATCTCATCGTGCGTGTTTTTGTTCGTAAAGCTCCACCAATTGCGTATATATTTTCGTACCTGTTTGCTGTATATATTTGATCGTCAAATTTACACCAAAAAAAATGATGGCAATGACGTCTTTTCCCATAAAGACGTCGTTAAATAGCCATGCTCATAATATATTATACTGCTACTATGTATATCAACAGCGAGCATAATTGCACGTGTTTCACACCTCAGATTAAAGGATGGATACTAAACGTAACCAAGTCGACAATGTGTTTAAAGTTTGAATCAAGAGTCGAGTTTGTCATACTTCCTGTATGTGCAGTAGTAAAATTTATTGGAGGATACGATTATGGAAGTTTTGAGGTAATGATTATGCTGGCGATGGAAACACAGTGTTGTTGTCTCCAACTCGATATTATGTGAACGAAAAAACTACAAAAGTATGATCATTGATCATACATATACACTTACACTTACGTTTAAGTAGGGGTTTGCCAACATCAGTGGTAAAAGTGGTGGACGTATAATATAATATGACGTGGTTTTTGGTTTTGTGGACATCAAAGGTCAAAAGACGTTGATCAGCGACCAGCGACTGAATTGTGAATGGAAAAAAGCGAGTGCGTACTGTGAAGTAACACTTAAATTGTTTTACTATATTACACACTCTAATATTTAATATTTCTACTCCAATAGATCAAAATTATGATGAAAGGACTCCTTCAATTTTTAGGCATAGTATAGTACATAATACATACAGTGTGCAGCATGTTTGGTTGAGTTTATTGTGTCTGCGTCTGCAAAATTTGACATGTTTAATAGAAAATAAAAATGTTTAGAATAATAATAATTTATCTCCCTGTATAAACATGAAAATTGTGGATAGATTGCCAATTTAATTTGACTTGACTCTTTTACCTTTGTCTTTGACTCATTTTTTTCATTCATTTTTGGATGATTTGAGGCTTTCATCGTGAGAGTCAAATTACTTACACATACACATACAAGCACTCTCATCTCTTGTATGTTGCTCAGTGTTGTGTGTATATTATTATTCATATAGTTTTGCTACAAATTAAATGCACCAAACAAATGACCAGAAGCCCTTTTGCCTATATTATAATCAAATAATTTTACATAGATATTCATCTTTCATTTCATAGCCCATTCCATAACATATATATAGTATTACTGCTCATTCCTCATGGTTAATGTTAACTGCTCTGACTTTTTCTTTGTATATTTCATCGCACATGTGCTCGTCCGTTTTTTCATTTTAATATTACATAATTTGATGCTTAATAGCTAATAGCACATGATGCAGTTACAGATGATGGATGGTCATGAATTCATTATGATCAAAAATTAAAATGCAAAAAATGAACTCATGAACTGAGTTTGAATGCAAAAAATATTTTTATTAAAGCTTAATTTTAACTCTACGTAGGTATGCAGAATTTGTTTTACAGCAAACCACATTAAAATCAATTTAAAAATTGTACAAAATTTCGCAAAACTTGGATAAAAATGTCACAAGTTCGCTTGAGCTTGCCCGCAAGCCTATACATATATAAAATATGACGGATTTATGGCCGGAAAATGCTGCAGAATTTTTAGTTCTTTATTTTTCCAGATTCCCTTCCTTATAGAAAAATATAAATTGATGTAAAGAAACGAAAGGATAAATGCCGCATTAAAAAGCTTCAAGTTTTTTTCCTTGTTTTGATTCCAGAAAGATGTTTTATTTGTTACATAAAAAGCCGTTTTCTATGTAAGTATATGAAAAGATTTCATAAATCTACATCTAATGTCCACCTACTTTGATGTGTTGACGTACTTTAACCTCTGCATATTTTTTTACCCTAATGTAAAAATTGAGTTGCGTTCTTCTTTGATGATTTTTGATGACTGTCAATCTTGTTTACCTCCCATCAGCATCATCATTATCACTGAATTAGTATGATATTAGAATACGATTCAGTGACCTTCATTGGCAAGTATCGATGATATTATGTGAGATCACACAATCCTCATTACCGTGGTTAGTGTGCTTTTAAACACAAGAAAAAGATACAAACAATCATTTTGCCCTTCATCGTATATGTAGAGTGCATGAAGAGATACTTGATCGTTTTCTTTCCATTATTGTGTATATATATATACGTACCTATTTACTTTAGTGTGTTCGTGATTGTTTCCAAAATAGCAAGTTTTTCATTCGCTATTTGCATCTCAACATCGTCTAGATCCTAAACACACCGGATATTACAGGACGGTGTCTCTTTTTTTCTACTTAGAGGTCAGAGGTTACATCAAGTTTTTTGTACACAATTTCAAATTTTATGCCGCTTTTATGTGTGTGTTATCAGTAAAATCATCAGTGACAATTACCGTGCAAAAACAATTTTCCAAGGCGGACAAATCAACAAAACAAAAGTCGCCTTCATATCTTGAAATGTCTTTGTGTATTCCTTTTATTATTACTTAACAATAAAAGAACTTTATTGCACTTTACTACCATTTCCCATATACACAACATCCAGAAATCTTTATAATATGTAAGTACTTACACGCAAGAATAAAGCCAAAATTGTTAAATAACAATATGTGATATTCACATAATCTTTGTTGTAACTTGAAGCCCTTGATTATTCAATCCAATATAAAATCTATCATTATATGAACTAGAAGAATCAACAAGTGTATCAAATGTCTGCAATATACACAAAAAGCGGAAGAAGGAAAAGGAAAAACAACATTACGATTTGACAGTGATTATAGATAGTAATCTAATGAGAAAGAGAAGACCGTCGTGTAATGTGACATTTGATGATATTATTTTGCGTGGAGATTTTCACTTTATCCAATACTTAATTAATTTGTATACCATTACAGTTTTATTGACGATAATAACAACTGGATGAATCATTATTGATTTATCATTTAATATGGTTGACGCTCTAAGTACGTATGCACAATAAACAAAGACTCCCCCCTCATTTTCATTGACATTTTGTTCCGACTTTTATTTATCCTGTGTTGCGCTTATTAGGCCAATACGTACTTGTACATAATCACTAATCACATAATTTGAGTATTTTTAACATACAATTTGTCTCCAGGGGGATAATAATTAGGGACTCTGCAAATAGGGAGGCACAACTCCTTCCAACGCCTAAAAATTTAGGGTCAAAACGAGGTGAAAATCGTGGTCGAACCTTCAGCATATTGTACGTTTAAAGGTTAATTGGCTAATTAATTTGTATAAAATGGTCATTTTCTGAAAAATCTTTGCTCGTAATCAGCGCTTTGAGATGAAGTTAATGGCTTGAAATAAATGTTCAAAAATATTTCGTGTCTTTGTGCACATAATATAGACTAATTTTGTTCTTGAACTTTAAATATTACATAACTTTAGATAATTTTTTCACTGGCAGTAATCAGTAACTTTTCCAGATCTATTGTAGAAACCGAATTTCGAGCAGCCTGGAATCGTTGGACTACCCTACTATCAGTGACCATCTCTTCCGACTTTTAATTATACATGTGACTTCGAGGCGATAAAGTATATTCCGCTGCTGTTTCCAGGGGAACATGCGTGGATTTCTAAAGAAAATTCGGGCATGTTCCCCTGGAAACAGTAGCGGAATATACTTTATCGTCTCAAAGTCACATATACATGTATAGGAGAGGAAAAAGCTCAAAGAGTCAAAAGAATAAGAAGAGAAGTAAAAAAGAGGGGTTGAGTGGAACGAAGACGAAAAAATTCATTCGGCATTTTGCTCAACCACTTGAGTTTCGATTCCATTGCTGACTAAATACAACTGAGAGGACATTATATAGAGCGGCATTCAGCTGGTTCCGTGTGGGACGTATACACTATATACGTATAGTATAGGGTGCATGATGCCGAGGACAACCGGCAAAATACACGGAGAAATGGACAGGGAGCAAGGCTTGAATGCTGAAACGTTCGACATTTATTATGCATTGATGTAAGCGGAAAGGTAAATTTTGTGTGTTTTGTGCGTAGAGGGTAAAAAGAGAGAAATAGGAAGTTAGAGAAAGCGAGAGAATAGCTCGGAAAACGGTGCAGAATAGTGTAGGTGGAAATGTATGCATGGTGCATGTACGTATTTATGGGAAAGAGTCTTGGAGTTCATACAGAAATAAGCAGTGCGAGAATGAAATGTTAGGAGTGTGGAAATGGACTAGGAAGGCGTATTAGGAGGTAGTAGGGGTAGTAGCAGCAAACAAATTAATTATTCAGTAGGAAGAAAAATTGGTCCATAACAATAGCGGAATTGAGCTTGTGTCGTGCTCGAATGTCGTTTATAAGAGAGGAGTCCGGTTCCGCGCTCTTTCTTTCCATCAAATGTTTCTGACTTTTGTCGACTGTACATAAGGGACTCTACACTCCTCTTTCCCATTTTATTCCTCCTTGGTCTTCTTCTCGTTCCTTTGCCATTCACAATTCTCACATGCAAACAACACAGACACAACAGGCTATCCCATTTGAATCAATCCAATACTTCATTCTCTGTCTCTGTGCAAGGTTTTTATGCTGGGATTCTAAGGGAAGGGTTTTGTTTGTCTGTTGTGAGTTGTGAATTTATACTATGTTATACAAAACAGAATGAATGAAAGGATATACGATTAGATATTATATTCCATCCCCAGTCCGTTTATATTGTCATGCTATTTTCTTCACTGTTTTATTCTGCCGTTTTACCCCCTTAACGTGCATGTACAGGATTCAACACAACATACACATGCGGACAGAACAGAATAGACGAATAAATAGATATTTCATTTCATTCCTAAAGCTATATTACCGACCAAAACAAATATTATCATCACGTCATACTATTATTATTACTATTTTATGATTGCATGATGCAAACCCACCCATAAACAAATATTATTAAGTATTATAAAGTGTAATAATATACCTATGGGAGTCTAGATATAATAAACTACGTGCATTTATCATATGTTTTTACGTTGATATGTACAGAGGATATTTCAATTATTAATGGTCTTCTTATGTTCACATGAACATGAGTTTTGAGTTTGGCATGGTAGAAACTTTGGCAATGGCAACGAGAATGATTCTTTATACTTGTACATACTGATGATGGTGCAGTTGCACATGCAACACAAAAATTTCCGACTCTCAAAGGGTGACATTTTTCGGATACTGTTATTACTGTTCCTACACTATTTTTATTTCCATTTCCGCAATAATAATAATGATAACCATGCTAATAATCCTGCTGCCATATAACTGAAAATTGTGTGAAACAAATTAGGAGATTATGCATGCTATGTATATGATATATATTACTCGTTTGTAGCAAGCATATTAAATGTGTAACGGAAAAGTGCGTGTGTACGAAATTGAGAATATTACTGGAGTAGAATTTTTAAAGAAGGAAAATTGAGAATGACAAATGATTTGGCTAAAAAACGAATCCAATCGGAGATTAATCCATTATCATAGCAATTTGTAAGCATCGAACATTCGGTTTGATGTGACTAACCCTGAAAATCTCATCCTTTTCGAATTCCCCTTCTTTCACGTGCATACAATGTTAAAGTTTCCGCTCCGACTTTCTTCTATCCTCTCTGTAATATTTCTCTTGTCCAAAGTCGTACGTCGTATTTAATGTAGAGAATGTGTATGCGATGCCCATAATATACTCATAATATATGTAAGTAGATGGCCAGTTAGAGTTGGATTTGGAGTTGGCTATAAAGATCAACAATTTTCAGTATATACTTTGATCATATTATGTGTGTCTACTTGTGTGGGAGGTAGAGCGGGACAGGGACTGTCAAACCATATATTAGTAAGTAGTAAGTTTCTGAAGCATTAAATAGTTTGCTTTGGGTTCTGCTTTCTACCCGCATTCGGTCGGAGCAGTGTCATACATACATTACTTATAATGTAATTTCTACGTATTCTTCACCCACACGCTCAAGCCTCTAATATGGTATAACAAATGCTTGAGTGTGCGTATACATATTCGTATCGAGGAGTAGAAAGCTTCTTAAAGTATTGTATGTGTTATGCATGCACAGTTTATACATGTGTAAGGATGAAGACTTGTGGTAGTTGTACGTGTCCATGTCCATCTTCTCTATTCTCTATGAGACGGAAATCATTTACACTAACATGCATATATACCCATGTCCTCGTATGTATTCTGGAGCAAGTTAGTTGCCCGGTAAGGAAATCATTTGAGGAGATTGTTCGCATAACTACCCACTGCACTTTTACTCATTGCTCAGCTGAGTGTCCGACGAACTAGCTGAGGTTTATGCTGTTCATGCAGGTTTAATATCGTCAATTATGGTTGTAATTTAAGTAATGTAATCCCAAATGTCGATCGATACATGTCCCTGACTGTAGTTGTATCATTCTCTTTCTTACTCGCTCTCTTTATCTATCTCAGTAACACGGTCCAAGCCAAAATTTAGGAGAGTGAGAGAGAGAGAGAGAGAGACAAAAGGAAGCAGATAAAATATACGGGAAACAAACGACACTCGCCGTTACAATTTTCCATTTACCATATTATGCACCACAGCACTCGTTCCTTCGCATACATAGATGTATATTGCCTCTGTTAGCTTCGTTATTGCTTTTACACTCCCTCACTGTTTCACTCATTCGTTTAGTCACTCACTCAAAGATTCGGTTCCTGAGTCTTTCTGTTTTAGTTAGACTGTTATGTTATAGAAAGAAAGTAAAAAAAGGCAAGAGAACTGTATTTTATGTACGTGACATTGACAATACGAGGTTCTATCGAAATCCCAATTTCGCACGTTTTTCTATTAAATAGTTGCCTCCAGTCCTAGCCTTGGGGTAGAAAAGGGAAGAAGGAATAGAAGAGATTCATCTCAATCGAAATGTATGCTATGCACCATGGTAGTTATGGCATGCGGAGGACGAGGGTTACGCATTTCAAAATGCATCATATACATGTCCACATCATACATATATATATATATAATGTGTATATTTCAAAATACCGCAAAAGTATGAACTGAAACCAAACCACCAACACCACGACCAATTTATTTAGAAAAGCTTTCCATTACACAACTGAAGTGCAGTGTAGTGTAGTGTATAGTAGTAATGGATAATAGTCGCGGTTGTGAGGGGTAAAAAATATATGAAATAAAGAGGGAGTATAAATCCATACAGACTACTTTACTATGCACCCACTCCTGTAGGAACACAAGGAAGGTACCATATTGCTGAATTTATGTCATATCGTAAATAAGTCAGTCTGTGTTACTTTTTCATAAATCGGCTAATCGTACAAGGGAGGTGGAAGGGAAAAATGAGAACAAGAAAATGAAGGTTACACATATATACCCGAGCCTCCCGCCGTCGAGCACACAAACCATATTTAGAATACACTGATATAATATGTCTCAAAAAATCCTAAGAGGGTTGTTCGCCTGTCCAAAATTAAGTTTTTTCTGTTCGGCGCGGGCATTCTCCCCGCAGTAGTTTATTTTTACCCTCCTGGTATTAATGATGATGTTAGCCGGGCAGCTAAAAAGTAAAATTGTTATTTTTTCATGCTGGCTACATGGCATACACATACACGCACAAATTAAGCCCGGCTGCCAGACACACTATAATGGAGAAGTTTCAGGTATTTCATTTAAAATTGCTTTTTCGGATGTAATAGGAGAGCCCAAGGTGGATTGGATTCGAGGGGTGTGTAGAAATATCATAATATGTACTGCACATTCATTTATCCATCTGAATTTCTCCACGAAATTTATATAATATGAAATATGATCAATAATACTTTTATTATACTGTTTTCCTTGTCTATATGGGGATATTTATTGCTGTAGACTATATGTGGGGGAAAGTGTGTAAAATGTTGTGTTGTTATGTACAAGGAATCAATTATGCTATCTAGAGCGTCATATGCCGAATATCGTATGCATTTACCTTACATACATATTGCTAATCGTCATTGTTGTTGTTGTTGAAACTTGTGATTAGCCATGGTGTGGTAATTTTGAATTTTATGTGGATATGTATGTAGTATAGCTTTTTAGGTTTATAGTGCTGAGCTATTAAAGTAAAACACTCTAATATTCTCCCATATGACAGGTGCTCCATTTCACTATTCATTTCCCTACCTGTCTAGTAGGGTGCTTCAAACCTCCCAAACGATGAAATTCTTACAAAGCATCAGCCAGAAAGTT
>JAQIVE010006709.1:0-11231 GCA_034698285.1 Sminthurinus bimaculatus | reverse complement strand
AATACACCTGTCAATTCAATAAGTACGAAATAAAAGCAATGTTATACTGTAAAAATAGTAGTAGATCGTACTCTGTACATGTAAAAATCAAAGACACTGGACAAAGTACTATGGCAAAGAGGTGAACTTGGTTAAATTTTCAGTAAATGTTTTCAGTGACAACCAATTTTGGGCCTGTGCAAAGGCAATTTCGAAGACCTTCCTAGTTCCTCACTCCCCACATACCAAAACGATGTGGGGAGTACTTCTTGTTGTTGACTTGTTGAAAATAGCTTTTATATTATAATAAAATTAATGCACATATTAAAAAATATTTTCCTGTTTTTGGCTGTTTTGTACTGTCTGAACAAAAATACACCAGCAAAAAACAGTCAGTTACAAATTCAAATGTTTAGATACATCGTATATCGTACTATAATAGACAACAACATTATCAACATAATATTATTATGATACTATTATAACGATTAGTGTGGAGTTTATACTCGAGTTTTATATGCGTCATTATTTATTTTCACACACAATTTGAGGTTTGAGGTTTTATGTATTTATGCATTTCCATTCAGAATAATATAAACATTGTGTAGCATGACCGTCGTAAAGTTTCTTATGTAAAGTAATTCGATCTCCACTTAAAAGCTTAAGCCGATTCTGGTCGCTCTGACCCAGGACGGAACCAATCAGTTTTGTCCGTAGGGGATTTTGTGCTACACAGCACTGACCCCAATTGACCGACGGCCAAACCTTAAGGTTAAATTCTATAGCTGATAAGGAATTTACATCATCATAATATTATACAAACTGACTCATATGATTGATAACATATTGGGGAGTTTTGGCGAACTAGACTCAGACTGACGATTTTTAGAATTCCAGAAAAAGTGTATCAAAGAATGCGATTTCGACATCGTTTTTGCTGTTCTAAGGCATCCTTAATCTAGATCATCTCAAGTTCAAAATTAACTTTTGGACTTGCATATAACCATGTATAAGCATGTGTCAAATGAATTCACATATCATTTTCCCCACAGTTCTAATCGTCATGTATGTACTTAAATATTTCAATGCAAAACTGAGAAATCATTGTGACAAAATGACGAGCAATAATTTACGATACCAAACGGAGATTTCAGTTATGCATTTATTACTCATGATATTATATAAAGCATAAAGTATTAGTTCTCAAGGAGAATACGTCACTTGTATAATAGTGATAATTAATAATAATAATATAATCATTAGTTGATTGAATATAAAACTTTAGTCTTCAAATTTTATGATGCTTGAATTTAAATGATAATTCAATCGATAATCTACTTGTGTAGCTGAAAAGGTTATTACGCACCGCAAAAAGTTACTTTCGTAATTGGTAAGAGTGGCGCCAGCTAATCGCAGATAACAATTAATTACTACTCTTAACTGAAACGTTGAAATTATCATAATATGCTTTCCTTTTCAACCTGAAATCATTATTACTACATACCTACTTGTTATTACACTGCAATATATTACAAGGACCATTTTTAATGTGTACTCATGTATGTAAGTATAAAGTGAAAGTATGCATGTGTATATACTTGGCTTCCATAATAAGCTGTTTTAAAAATCATTTCCGTCGTTTATGTAATATTATGATTACAAGCATACAAATATTTTCGCAATCTATCACACTACCTCCTAGTTTTGTAATTATCATCACAAACGTCACTTTTCCATCTTTGAAGTAAAATGTATTTTTTAAATGTTACAGTCATTTTAACATAAGCACAACAATATATGTAGTTACTTTGTCCTCATACAATAGCAAAATTATAAAATGACTATTAAATATACACTAAATATTTTAAAGATGGTCCTTGCTAATAATTTTGGGTACGGCAGATATTTAGGAATCGAGACAATATTAAATATCAATAAAACCTTGAAAAAGCAATCAACAGATATTACATAGATGAAAATGAAAGCATACTTAACTTTACGAACATATTTATCCCTAAAATTCCTGGGTGTTTTTTACAACATCAAATGAGTTAACCAATAAACCCCCGAAAGTAGTTTATCACCATAATAATATTATAATGATAGCATATTCTAATGGTATCACTATCTGTAGTTTGCTGTTTGTTTTAGCAATTTGCCATTTGTCAGTAAAAACATTTTCGGTCTGAAGAGAATCATAAGCACTAGGATATTTTGTAAATACGGCAAAGATAGCCAGTTACGTGGAAAATATATATCTATCTATGAACAAAAATTTGACAACATAACAATAATAACGAAAATTGACAACTTATATTTTGCGCATACTTACAATTAGAACTCGCCTACTTTTTTCCTTAGATTTTTCGGTGTCTTTAGTAAAAAATTATTCTTCGACGACGCATAGATTATTATATTACTTGCTTTACATTACATTACATGATTACGAGACGCGGCACGTGCCATTGCGACGGTATCAAATGATACTAGCGGTTTTGAGTCATTACACCCATCTGCTTTTGGCCTCTTCTTGATCTGTAAAAGTACAAAAAGTAATATCGTTTATATATAAATATGATGTATGATGTATTACATGTACTATTAAAATGACGTCTAAAGATTATTCAATGAATTTTCCGATACACATTTGTCTATCATTTACAAATGATTTTTATAATTTTGTTCAAATATGTACCCTGCCACTGTCAATCTCTTCATCTTCAAGCACTTCTTTAGTTTTCTCCAAGCCTCTTTTACGTTCAGCGATAATGCAAGATTCCAAGTTACTGGGTGAGCCATTCCATGTCTTTACTATAATACACAAAATCATTAATAATGAAATAATAAGCAAAAAATAATGAAAGTCTACCAGTGATAGAACATCATAGTCTACTTGTTACGTACCACACACCCTATCCTATCTTCAAATCAATGGCAAGTTTATTTAAAAATAAACTCTTATAAGTAATTCAATATCATTAAATACAGAATAAAGTAAGTTTTATGATAGAAATTACTTACTGCTTCTATTATTATAATCTTGCTTCCAAGAAGGTACGAAAGAAGACGCCGATGTAAAAGTAGATGTTGATGTCAAAGGTCTGACTAATTTTGAAGTATTATTCTTCTTTTGAAATATGATAGAAGTAGGTGTCGTAGTTTTTTCACGAGACAAATTTGCATCACTTTTACCGACATGCGGTGAGCTACTTCCGTTGCTTCCGTTAGTAGTAGTTACCTTTTCATCTTCATCGTCATAAGGAACCAATTTCAATGAGCCCGAACTACTATTTTTCACTTTCAACTTGGCCACACCAACATCACTAGGTTTTACTTTTTTAAATTTGTTTTCAAAAAATTCAGCCTTTTCACTAGTATTATTATTATTATTGTTAAGAGTTAATTTACGTTTCAAGGGTACAGTTGGTGATGTTGGACTTGTACTAGTAGCAGTTTTATTGTTTTCATTTGGTATTTTAGACTTAAATTGGACTCCTGAACCAACATTTCCATTAGTTAATTTATTGTAATTAGATTGTGGTGGTGAACGAACACTTGACGTTGCAGATATTGATTTTGTTGCATCCCCGTTGACTAATTTTGATGAACTTGAATCTGATGCTGGAGGGCGAGTGATAGTCGATGGGGCACTAGTATTTTTGTTGTTATTAATATTAATAATGATATTTTTATGAGTTTCTTTATTTAGTAAAGTACCTCCATTACTAGTAAATTTGCTTGGTTGTTGTTGTTTCTGTAATGTATCAGTATGTTCAGGTTTTTGTGGGCCAATCATAGTTTTAGTTTTGGGTTGATGCTGGTTTGAAACTGCATCAGATTGATGTCTACTACTTGGAATAATGTCTTTGTTACCACCACCACCACTGCTGCTGTTACTACTACTGCTAATTGAATGATTTTTATGGTTGATACTATTGCTATTATAACTGTTACTGCTTTTAATATTGTTATTATTGCTAAAACGAACGTCCACACCATTAATTCCATTTTTCATTTCAGGCCGTGGAGAAGTGGAAGTTGATTTCGGCGGGCTACGAGGAGGTACTATTGTTGACGAGCTGCTAATGAAATGATTACTATTACTACTATTAGTTGGAGATTTACTTGGATTAAAATGTAAATTTGAAGAATTCTTGACTATTTGCTGTTGAGGTTGCTTGATGAACGAATTGGAAGTAGCGGTACTTGTTGGGCGGGAAGTATTATGGTGATTGTTTGTTTTACTACGGTCAATTTCATAGATGATGACGTAGGCATCTGAATTTTGAGCTGCATTAAATGAACATTGACGAACATAAGAATCATCAAATTGATAAAATTGACCATTTGGTGCAGCAGCAATTGCAGTATAATGACCACAGTTAGGAGACGATCCAATATGAGTAACCAAACCAACTAGTCGATAATGAGCCTCCTGCAGAAAAAATGAAACGTACAAATTATTTTTATCATGCAGCTAAAAGTTTTCATGTGTTACATCATTATATATCACTAATATATCACCATTAGACCACCTTTCTTCATTAGTATAAAGGTCGTGTAAAACTATAAAATGAAAGTTAAAAAAGGAATTATTCATGAAGAGTTTCAAAAATATGACTTACCACATTGCTCGTTTCTTTGATTGCTTTATTGATATAACTACTCAAATTTAATGCTCGATTACAATGAATAGGCTTGTTAATCTTTGTCCCGTAAAGAGTAAAACGCTTTAGTTGCAGACATAGGACAATGGGAGGGATTTCTAATGAAAATTGTTTAGTTGCTGGGCTACTTGTATGACATTTCTCACACTTGTAGTCGTTATAGTCTAGTCGTTCCTTTTTAAAGTGATTTTGTATAGCATCTTCTAGTGTACTGACATGACGAATATCAAGCTGGAGTTCTGCTAGAGGTTGGAATGTTGTTGATACATGCTGACATTTCAAGCAAGTCACTAAAAGAAATTCAAAATTCAGAATCATTGTCTATTTGTACTGAAGTTTAATGATTACGAAATCACAAAATTATTTGTATCATTTCTGACAACCAATTTCTTCTACTTCATATTATAGTGTAGTTGAAATTTTGTAATAATGAAACTTATACTTTTAGTTATCAGTTAGTAAATAAAAATCAAATCAAATCCCGAAAGAGATTTATAGGAAAATCAAAACAAAAAAAGAAAACATTTAAATAAATACCTTCTGTACGAATATAGCCTCCAAATATTTGACTTAGAGGTGTTGTTTCTTTTGAACGATTGTCTAATTTTTGACCATTACAAGCCACCAAGTAAGACCGTTCCATTGACTCCAGCAGATAACGCAAAAACTCGTGAGCATCTTCTTGTCGACCATGTTGAAAGTGTTTACATATGACTATAATTTTAAACAGCAAAAATAATAAACATTATATATTATTATATTATTATTATTGTATGCTGTATAAAGATCGTATTTGAGTAGTACTTTTTATAAATTTTACCCTACTCGATGTAATTTTATACAAAAGGTCAAACCTCTGGGCATAAATAAGATTCTCAGTGCATCTTATTTTTTTAATAAATGTACAATACATTATGTAGTATTATCCATAGTATTATGTATCCCTCACCTTTTAACTTATTGTAGATTTGCATGGGTCTAATGGGTTGACAATTAGGTCGATAGGCTTCCATTAAAGTTCTGGTCATAGCACAGATCGTACATTGATGAACCAATTGACTATTATTGCGGCATTTCTTTTCATGGTCTTTATCTGAAAGAAGCCAGTTGACAAAGGAAGGGGTATGAAGGAGGGCTTGAAGAGTTGCATTTAGATAGCAACTATTTCCCAAGTTAATTAGTCCGGATCCGACGGGCATTGAAGGGATGGTCCAACCAGGCTGAATACTCTCTCTTTTGTACAAAACATGTTTGGGTTCAGCAAGCCGCGGGGGAGGCGGAACAGAAATATTACCATTGTTGTTGTGTTGAGGTGTTATTCCACCATTAATGTTGCTAGTGCCATTCATCCTTGCCGTCGAAGCTGAAGCTTTACCTTTTAATCCAGACGAAGCAGGGAGCTCATTCTGGATATTATTCTTATTCTTTTTTAAAGTCTCTGTTTTATTAACTTTATTACTGGCTGCAGTGTGGCTAGTTGAAGATGCTGAGGATGATGATTCCTTGATATGACCGTTGACACTAGATGTTGAAGAAGGTGCAGGTGTATTCTTTTCTTTTTTATTACTATTACTACTGTACTTATTGAGACAAAGATATTTTGAGCGAATACTCAAAGTAAAAGGGGAAACTTGTGGTCCAGCTGTAGTAAATTCGAGTGCTTCACTGTCAAAATTATAATCTTCAATGTCACTACTACTGTCCTTGTCGTCGTCTTCGTCTTTTAAGGTAACTCTTTCCTCCTCCTCCGCTTCTTCTTCTTCTTCGTCACCACTACTGCTACTACTGTTGCTACTATCACCACTTTTATTCCTATTGTTTAATTGTTGTTGTGTGGGACGTAGAAGCTCCTTGTTTTTATTATTCTTAATGTTTTTACCAAAAGAATTAGGCAATGATGATTTAAACAATATGTTATTACCGTTACTGTTGAATTTTTTATACTTTTTATGACTATTGTCGTTATTAGGAATCACTTTAACAAATTTCCCTGGAGTACTATTATTATTACTGTTTTTGTGAGTTTTGCCATCAACAAAGTTACAACTACTATTATTATTCTTATTGCTGTTTTTAAACTTCTTTCCTCCCTTAAATAATGAACCCTTTTGTTGTTTTCCACTTTTATTTAATTGAAATTGTAAATTTTGTTGTTTTTGATGCTTCGATTTAAATTTACGAATATGTTGATTCCCTAAAAATGTGTCAGATCGTGTTACAAACGAAGGCGACGACGAAGCAGATGATGTTGAATTTATTGACAAGGACGAACAGCCAGCTGACGTCGATTCTTGCTGATGATTTTGTTTTTGATGATGTTCTTGAGGTTGTGCTGAATTACGAAATCCAAATTGTCGTTGGAGTTTTCTTTGCAGCTTTTTTTCCTTCTTTTTCTCCTTCCGACTCAACTGCTTTTTATTTAAAAAGCTGTAGCTTCTCTGGGCCGCTTTGAGCGTGGACTTGAGAGCTCCACTGACTAAAGATTCAACAGCAGACACCGATGGCATTTCATGATTGTTTATCAAGTCCTTTTAAAATAGAGACACATATATTCTATGCACTCACACAAAGAATATACAAGAAAGAAAAGAGAAGAAAATTGCACAAGGAAATTGTATTGTTATAATATCGTTACAGTAGTTGATTTAAATATAACAAAAAATATGAAACACGAAATCCGAAGAACAAATGATACTTAAAATTCACAAGATAATACAAATAAACAATGTTTAAAGCTTTGGTTGATCTTGAACCCTTTGTAGCTGAAAGACACTAATTCTGCTTGGTTGAAGATGATGATTATTGGCAATAATATTATTTTGTTTAAATAATAGCGAGTAATTTAAAGTAAAGGTGTGAAAGTATATTATTTATTTTATTATTATATTTTATATTTTTATCCAAATCAGCGACGGAAGAGTGAGGAGGCTCCTTATCAATTCGAGAACGAATATGATGGTTTCGAAATCCCGCCTGTTCCAGAAAAAAATAAACAAATTATATTAAATTAACATCTTATTTTTAGGCACTTGTAGTATTAATAACTAGTAATATGATTATAAACACGTTCAAGTACCTACTTCCTTTTTACAAGTTGTACTTAATGTACGTCTTGATTATTAAATATAATTTTGAGTAAGGATAAATATACTTATATCTCATATCTCATAATATGATGTATGTATGATACTATGTTTTGATTTACAATAATAATATTATAGTATTTCGTCTTCCTATAATTTGATTGAACTGGCTGACACCGAAACAATAAATTATTGTGCATTTACCTATTTACCTACATAAAAATGTATCTTGTCTGTTATAAGCTATAAGTAAGCTGTATCAAACAACATAACGATACAACAACAATACACAATAAGAACGATTGCTTAATTATTTAAGTAGGCCAACTTGCCTGTATATTATAGTAAGTTCATTATTAATACTTGAACAGAAAATAAAATGATAGTGGAACAAAACTTGTGATGATTATTACAAAATATGTTCCGCTGATCAGATTATTATGTACTTCTTTCTTATTATATTATGTACCAACATAAAATATTAAAGCAGAATCTCAAACTAGTATAAAATAAATTTAAACATACTTAAGTATAGTTAATGATTTAATTGAAATACTATTAGTTTTACAAACCTCCTCTCCTCTTTTTTCTCTTCTTCTTCTTTTTGTCTAGACCTCAATCAATCAGAGGGAAAAACTGAACATTTTTTTCTAACAACAATAATAATAATAATGATTATTTATCCTTGAGCTTGAGACAGACAGAATAAGTATAATAAAAGTATACTACTTAAAGACTTAAAGTACTTATAAGAGAGATTTTTTCACTTTTACACAAATATAAAAAATGTAATAACTTTTTTAGCACTTGAAACCACGAGAAACTGTGCACACATTCCACACACTGCTTACAATGTCTCTACTTGATACCTGTTTAAAACTAGAATTTTTTAATACAACACAATATAGATAAATAAATGTAATAATAATGCCTATAAATACAATTAAAAGTGCCTTGAATCAGCAAACACGGTACTTTTTAATATCACTCGGCAAATCTCTCTCTAAAACCTGTGATAATAAAAAAAACCCATGCCACGAATTTGAGCTCACTCTTTTAAGTAATAAGAAAATGAATGTCACTTTTCAAATAGTAGAGGTAGATTCCACTACTACAACCAAAACTTGTTTTGTGCCTACTTAAGTAGATTTTCCGTTTTTCGTCCAAAAAAGATGAATGAAACATGAGACTCTATTTTATTTTTATTCTAATTTTACTTAACTTTAGTTTTAATGAAGTGCTTATATAAAAATATGCATGTTATAAACTAAAAAGTATTGGTTATAATATGCTTTTGGCGTTTTTCACATACCAGTATGCAAAACATTCCTATACCTTGAAAATTTAATGCGCATTTAAAAATTAAAAATAATGATGTACTTATATTAATATTATAAAAGTATGAAATGACACACAATATCTAAAAGTACGTGTGTGATGTGTGATATAAGACTTGCAGCTTGTACGATGTACGACTCTATTAAGTATAATAATATTAGATTCTAAATCAGTTAAATACTTTTGAGTATGTAACTCTGTACTCTGTACACTCTACACCTTATACCTGTTTACCTTTCACCTTTCACGGACTTGACTGTTGGGTTTTACATTTAATATATTTTACTAATGAATATGATTGTGCTGATGTCGTCCAAAAACCCTTTATCAAAACATCAAAACTTTTGAGATTCAAAAGTCTCAATCTTACTTACTTGACGTACATACGTTAAGCATATTATGAACTATGAACTACACCTGAAAATGTCACAATATAGCAAATATGTCAAATGTCAAAAATAGTCAAAAAAATATCATATGAATGAACTAATTGAGGATTAGGGTTATTTATTATATAATAAATAAAATATTTCATGGAACTCATGAAGAACTGTTTGAAACTCATAAAATATTAGAAGAAAATAGTTTTTTTATTACTTTTTAGACTGGATATATTTAATAATATATTAGATGATATAATAATATTATAATAATAGTTACTGTGTGCATGTTGTGTTGTGATTTTTTAACTGAAATACAAACATATTATAATATGTAAAGATATTATTATATTATAATATTGATAAATATTGCTATACTTCTGTAACAATAAGTGGTTTAAATTTTAAATGCAAGCTAGAGATAACATTATTATGTTATTATTACTGTTTCATTCGGTAAATAAATAAAAGTTCTTTTAACATAAACATTCTGGTATATATATGTATATTTTTTCCCAAACATACCTAAATACATAGTCATTTTTAAGTTTAAACAGCAGACAGTGTGTGTGTAGGAATTTACGAGCACATACTACATACAACATAATACGCATTAAAGTAGATACAAATATGTACATAGTATGTATGTATGTGCGTAAATACATAATCATAATCCATACACTAGAATACCAATAAATGTGAACGTATACGCTTACTTACATTCGTATTCGTATAGTATGCATTATGCATACTTAATATGCCTACTACTACTACGGAAAAAATGCGTGCTGCGGTTATTATTTACCTACTTATATTGTAAGGAAAAGCCGATTTTTTGTCTACAAAATTGGATTTATTAAAGATTGAAGAAAGGCTAAGTTCGATTTTGGGCTAAAAAAAGGGCCTCGTTTGGGCACACATTTTTTGAAAGCCTATCATCTGGGGATGTTGGAACTGAAAACCTTTTGTCGAAATTTTAACGCCGACCAGAGAGATGGTCACTTTAAAATCCAATGCTTTATACTTTACACATGGGTTGAAAATCCAAAGAACTTCAAAAATATGAAAAGTTTTTTATCCTACATGCAAATGACTTAAAATTCAAACCACTGTAAAGTGTAGGTCTCAAAAATGCTGTTTACACATATCTTAAGTCACTTTGGGTACCCAATGCCCAAATCTCTGGTCGGCGTTAAAATTATAATAAACGATTTGCAGTTCCGGCATCCCCAGGTGATAGTCTTTCAAAAAATATGTGTTCAAAGTGCAACCAGAGACCAGAGCTCTTTTTTTAGCCCAAAATCCGTACTTCTCCTTTCTTTTCTAGCATACAAACATGTTTCCAACTGTATGCCTACAAAGTACCTACAAAGTATATTTTAAAAAAAAGCAATCAATAGGTTAATTTAAGTCATGTCAATGTACCTAGGTATCATAAATCGTAAAATATTTTAAAGGCTACAATTCTCACATCTCACATCCCACGTTTTTAAGATTGTGTACGCAATTTTTTTTCTCGCGTCATTTCTTGAAGGAAAAGTATTTATTAAATGTACATAGAATGTGTGAGCTGTTGACAACTCACAATGCTGCACAGTGATCCCAATAGAGTTTTTTGTGCTAAATAATCAATTTCAGCATCAATGAGGTATTTCTCCGCTGTGATTCATTTTCTATGTAAAATTATGAGAAAAGCAAGACTGCGATGCCGCTCACTAGTAAACCTTCCGTCATGATCTTCGATTTCTATGTAAATTTTAATTATTTTAACTAACTAGCATTAG